>PVIW01003339.1:39057-172235 GCA_004026585.1 Noctilio leporinus
CATCGATATGCAGGAGAAACATTGATTGATTGCCTCTCACACTCCCACAACAGGGGACCTGGCCTCTTGTGTGCCCTGACTAGGAATTAAACCAGCAACCTTTCAGTCGCAGGCTGGAGCTTAATCCACTGAGCCACACCAGCCAGGGTTCTTGGGCTTCTAATTGCGCATGCTAAATTAGTTATATAATCTTTAGGCTTCTGCTTAGGCTACTTTGCCACAATCCCCTGTGATTGCCCTCTAAGGGGTCAAACAGCAATACTTACCCATTATAATAGCATGATAATTAAGTGGAGTGAAACGAGCTTACTATTGGGGTGGTTGATGACACAGACTATGAAAGAATTCCCAAAGAGAAAAAAGCATAGAGGGTAAAGTTTTTATTCATTCTCTGAGAAAGGAGAGGGGCGTGTTGTGGAAATATAATATGAGCTTTCAGGGGGTGGGGAGGAGAGCTTTGAGCTTTTATTGGGTTACAATTGGATTAAAAACGGGTGTGGGATTTGCTGCTGTGTGGCATGTGGGCTGTTGGAGTTTGTAATGGAAGGCTGCAGTTTGTTCCAATGTTATCTTCTGCCTGTATCTGTAGGGATGGATTACTTCTGTTCTTACTTTCCAGTAATTTCTAGTTCTGGGGACATAAACTCAGAAGAGTAAAATGGCAATCATGTTTAACAAGTTCACAGGCCTGGTTGGTAAATGGTTCCACAATAGCAAATGATGCTGACTTTATTCTATCGTTAACTACCACTAAAGCCACACGTGCAGGCATGGTCTCTACCTAAGTGATAAAAGCCATCTCCTGACAACCAGGACACTATACAATGGCCAGCAACAGCAATGCAATCTCATTCCTCCATTGATATGTTGTCTGCTGCCTCAATAATACAGAATTTGTATCACAATTTAACTTTGTGTCTTTCAAATACTCCCTGGTAGAGTTAACCATAGTCTCAATGAGGCCCTTCCTAAAAATACTTACACAAAAGGAGAAGATTGGAACCTTCAAAGTTTAGATAAAGTTTATGGGGGGAGGGGGAAGCAGGGAAAGAAAAAAAACTCATAGGAAAAAAAAATTTGCCTTACATGAAAACTTTATCCACAGTAGCTTTTGATGGCAAGGGGAAAATACTGAAGGGTTTTTTTCCTTTTTTAATTCGTCGTTCTTTTACAGTGGTGCTAATTTTTTCCCCCATTGTTCTCCCTTGCCCTGCCTATCCCACACCCTTAGGAGAAAATTTCTGATGAAGGAATGGAAAGGATTGGGGGATCAGAAAAGAAGTATTTTTTATTATTTAGCTGTGCCTTGGGAGTGAATAGGACCAGGAGTTTGTTTCTCTTGATACCTGCTGGTATCAAGAAAGAGCTGTTGTACACACAGAGCCTGACTCTGGAGATGCTTCTCCATTATAAGTTCCCTATGTCACCCGTGAGGCATAGCCATTCAGTAGTGACACTGACAACCTTAGGGGTCATCTGGTGAGATTTCAGTCATGTTAGTCTGCCTTGTATACAGCTCTGGTACTCATGTGTTCTGAGTTTTATTCAGAAAATGTAGATACCACTTGTTATGAAGTTCTTTGATGTTAGTGCTGGTGAGTGTCAAAATTATTTACAGCAGTTTTTCAATGAATTGGCAAGACTTTCACAAATATTTATATTCTCATTATTTCTTTAATTATATTTTATTGATTATACTATTAACAGTTTTTCCAATTTTTCCCCCTTTGCTTCCTTCTGCTCAGTATACCCCTTCCTCCAATAGTCCCATCCACCTTAGTTCATGTCAGTGAATTGTGCATGTAAGTTCTTTGGCCTCACCCTTTCCTACACTATTCTTAACATCCCCTGTCTATTTTGTACCTACCAATTATGCTGCTAAATCCCATTACCATTTCCCCATTTCTCTCCCTTTCCCCCTCCGAGCTGATAACCTTCCACATGCTCCCCATACATATGATTCTGTTTCTGTTCTGAGTATTTGCTTAGTTTGTTTTTGTTTTTATTTTTTAGGTTCTGTTGTTGATAGTGTGAATTTGTTGCCTTTTTAATGTTCATAATTTTGATCCACTTTTTCTTAACGTCCCTTTAACATTTCATATAATAATGGCTTGATGATGATGAACTCCTTTCGCTTTGTCTTGTCAAGGAAGCACTTTATCTGCCCTTCCATTCTAAATGCTAACTTTGCTGGATAGAGTAATCTTGGCTGTGGGTCTTTGATTTTCACCATTTTGAATACTTCTTGCTAGCCCCTTCTTGCCTGCAAACTTTCTTTTGAGAAATCTGTTCCTTTGTAGGTAACTTTTTCTTGACACTTTTAAGATTCTCTCTTTATCTTTGACCTTTCGCATTTTAATTATGATGTGTCTTGGTGTGGTCATTTTTGAGTATAGTTTGTTTGAGACTATCTGTGCTTCTTGGACTTGTATGTCTATTTTCTTCACCAGATTAGGGAAGTATTCATTATTTTTTCACACAAGTTTTCAACTTCTTGCTCTTTCTCTTCTCCTTCTGGCACCCATATGATTTGGATTTTCGCACATTTAAAGTACGAGAGGTTCCTAAGCCTCTCCTTGTATTTTTCAATTCTTGTTTTTTCATTCTGGACTAGTTGCCTGTTATTTCTTCCTTATATTACAAATCATTGATTTGAACCCTGGCTTCCTTCCTTTCACCATTGGTATCATGTGGATTTTCCTTCATTTCACTTACCGTAGCCTTCATTTCTTCCTTTTTGTGTTTGTCATACTTAATCTTGCCTGTCAAGTCCGTGAGCATCGTTGTCACCAGTGTTTTGAACTCTTAGTCTATTAGGTTGGCTCTCTCCTCTTCACTGAGTTCTCCTACTGGAACCTCAATCTACTCCCTCTTTTGGGCCCTATGTCTGTGTCTCCTCAACTTGGTAGCCTCCTGTATTTGCCTCTGTGTCTTAGGTAGAGCTATGGCACTTGTTACTTTGTAAAGGGCAGAGCTTTACGTAATTTGCCAGTGCAGGGTGACCCATTTCACCATGTTGTGGCATTATACGTTGGGGGGGGTGTCTGAAAGGGAACAGGGGAACAGTGCCACTTGTTCACCACTCATTCCTTTTCCAAGCATGTCTTCCTGTCTTAAGACTGGCACTCTTCTAGCTGTTTCCCTCATAGTTCCCGCAAAGTACAGGTCTGCAGAAATTCTAAGATGATGGGAGCCCTCTAAACAAACAGACTCTGCTGAGAGACCAGTAATTTCTTCTTTCCCAGCCCCACTGGTTTGCATAGCTAGAAGCATCGAGGCTTAATTTTCCCATTTACTGGAGCCATGAGCTGCTCGGCCTGGTCTGGAGCTGGGAGCACTCCCCGGGTGTCTCTCCTCATTTTATAATGTATGACTGCTTTCCACCTGATTGGCTACAGCTACTGCCTTGCTGCTTCCACCCGCCACCACACCATCTTCTCCACCCTCCTACCTGTCTGGATGAGTGTTGCTTCTTTATATCTTTGTTTGTTGGCCCTCCATGCAGTTCAGTTTTCTGATAGTTGTGGTTGGTTTTAGTTTTGAGGTAGTTGTATTTCTTCTTACTGCTGTGGTGGGTAGAGAAACATGTCTACCTACACCCCCATCTTGGCTGGAAGTCCTTTCATTTTTCTTATGGTGAGTTGTATGTATATTGTAGTCTCTTAATATATTCTTTGGTATGTCATACTTGATAGGTGGGAATTTTAAGTTTTTGTAAGGCAGTTTGTCAGTATCAAATTTTAAATGTTTATGTAATTGTCTCAGCTTTTCTATTTTTAGGGTATTATCCTTCATTTCCAATTGAGAATACAAAGAATCACACAAGGATACTTGATCCCAGTGTAAAAAGATGTTCACAGTGTATTTTGTGAAAATAAATTTACAAATTATTGAATTATATCCTACAATTCTTTTTTTTAAATTACTCATTACATGATATGTATATTACTATATGCATAGAAAAATACCTGGAGGAATAGGCACTCCAAATATATGGTAGTTAATGCCTGAGAGTAGATGAGATTACAGGAGACTTTTATTTTATGTGAACTTCTCAGTTTTTTTAGTAACTTTGAATCAGTCGTAGGTAATACCTTTATAAAGGGAAAGTAAAGATTATTTTACTCAATGGATAGAGGCGCAATTTACAACAGTTCATAAGCCACCTAATAGATTTTGATGTTTTTGTCTTTTTAGCATCCAGGGCCAGTGCATTTTAGCATTCTTGCAGTGTGTCTCTGTCAGTGCTGAGCACACTGGATGCAGGTGACATAGGAGCTGCTGGAGGGAGAGCTATACTGATGCCTATCTTCAGAATAAACCAAAGTGTGAAATATGACTGAAGTCCACTTTTTGTTGTTAACAGATGTTGTCAGAGGAAAATTACTCATTTTAATGGAAGCCAGATTACCAGCCCTCTATAAATTAGAGAGCGATTATGAGATCTTTGAAAGGTAAGTAAATATATAAGTCATTGATCTTTACATATATATGTCTATTTTTTAAGACACTATTACCCAAAAGCAATATTACTCATCTAGTTTTAAGTACTAATACCATTTTAAACACTTAAGTACTGTTTTAAGTACTAGTATTAATGACTATGAAACAATTAAACCAGAAGGGAGCTGTGAGCTGATGTGGCTGCAACCTAATTTCTTTGATAATTTGAATCTAATTGTAAGTTTGCCCTTTCTCCCCCACTTCCCCCACCTAGATTTCCTGGTGCCTATCTCAAAGGCAAGAAATATAAGCCCTTGTTTGATTATTTTGTGAAGGTAAGCTTGGGGAACTCTACGGCAGTGGATCTCCACAACTTTTTTACTGTATTGGTAACTGGAGTAACATAATGGTAACTGGAGTGGTATTTACATTGTCTGATTATTGTTTGTGTGAGTGTGCCTGAATCAAAAAGTAGTGTTAACAGATTTAAATGTTTATATTCTCATTTTAGTCATTAAAATCCTGTAGGGACTTTTTAAAATATTTACATAGTTACGTAAGAGATAACTTATTTATTGTTCATAGTCTACATATCACCCAGGAATATGAGGGGTTGTTTGTTTCGGTTTTTTTGTATTTATTTTACAAATTTAGGCTAGTACTCAAAACTGTGTATAAAAAGTAAACAGTTCATTTAATGGAAATTGGTTAGGTGGGGGCTTTAAATCTAGGCACCACAACAGAACTCATTGATTTAATAACTTAGTTTTCTTAGGGGTCATCAAGCAGTTTTATTTAGTTTTCATTTTCTGACAACAGAAATTGCAGGTATAGTTGCAAACCTAACCACCAACAAAAGAACATGTTTAGCAGGAATTGGTCTTTATTTATAGATCTTAGAGTAAAATGAGCAACACCATCGGACCTGGTTTTACATATTTTGTAAGCAATATATCCAGTGTTGCATATTGTTAGCCTCAAAACGCAAAACCTCACATAACAACTTAGGATAAAACATTTGCTTACTTCACGGTTCTGTTTCATCACAGTAATAGAGTTTGCTTAATACATATGACCTCTGGTATTTGGGCTCTGTCTACAATGTTGCTAACATCTGCCTCTTCACTTTCATGCTCTTTGAGTGTTTCCTAAAGTTTCTCATCTCACAACTCGTGGCCCTTTTCCTCTTTACATATTGCTGATGGACGTACATATGCTTTGGTCTGATCCTTCTGTGTAAACCTGTGATTGTTTCATTTGCCAACACATTTCTTGCTAGATGTTCTCCACTTGGCATGAGGCAGACAAGCTTCCTAGTCACATCACCTAACATACCTTTTTGGTCAACCTACTATTTATTTTTCTTTGTCTCTGCCTTTTTTTTTTTTTTTTTTTTCATTAAGTTCTTTTTTAAAAAATCCTTCATCTTTCTGTAATACCATATCAGATCAAGTTCAGTTCACTTTTCAAGGTTGAGCTCAGACTTCAGCTGAAAAAGTTTTTTTGAAATGCATTTGGTTTTTCCTTCTGAAACATATCATTACTTCATTCTTCTCTCATGTTTCTTAACATATATTATTCTACGTTGTATTTGTTTTTGTCTTACAACTCTTCCACTAGGTCAGTGACTCCTAAACTTTTTGAGTTAAAGGCTCCATTGTGAACCTGAGGAAAGCTTGACTCTCTCAGAAAATGTACATGGACACCCTAGATAGGAACTTTCGGTTAAGTCAGTGGAATATGCACTTAATACATAGAGTTAAGATGAACAAGACCTACCCATTCACTTACCTTCCTGAAATTTCTTGAACCTCCCGCAAGTTTAGACAGATGCTACAAATACTTTGACTTAGGACCAAATCACCCTATGTATACCTAAAATAAACATGGGGGCCTCACTATGAGGACTACTGACCAGTCTCAGCCAGGCAGGATCCAGAGCTAAACTGAGAGATAAGAATGCAGTGTGGAGTTTCTTGGTATACAGTTATATACAAAACATTGATATACCTTTTTGTTCCCTGCATCTGATTGTTAAGACTGCACATATCTTCAATGTTTATATCATTGAAGACACACTTCTCAGTACCTGTCATACCACACCAAAATGTGACTTAGGTTATAGCAATTAAAAATTAATGGATATTATTCATGTTTAGTTTTAAGCATTTGTCAAAGAGCTTGAAATAGTTGAAAATGATAATGTATTTGGAACCTGCTGGGCTTGTTTCAAGTCCAGCTTCATTGCTGTTTGTGTGATTTATGCAAATGATTTTAGTTTTGTTCTGTTTACCTCTGAAATACAAATGCAGCCAGATTATTTTTAAAACATGGAACTACTAATGTCTTTTCTTAAGGATTATAGGATTAAATGTGAAGATTATTTCTAAAAGTACTTTTTTACAAACGCAGAGAGATAAAGGATTAAGTTGGGCTAAAACAAAGGATATGTGTAAAGAAATGTTGAGATGAAGAGCAGAAAAAGTAGATCTTTATATGTGCTAATTAGTATATATAGTAATGTAACTTTATTGTTATTGCAGAGGAAATAAAATTGGAAACATTTCTCCTCAGTGATAGTTTAGTTATCTGTAAATAGAGCTTTTAGCTTTTGGCTCACCTATCCTGTTTCTTTCAAGGTTTGCCTTTTACAACTGAATAACTTGAGATGCACTTGAAGTGGAAAGAAAAGCAAAGTGTATGCAGTGGTTAAAAATATAGTTGATGGTTGAACAAGGTGTCAATTCCTTTTTATACATGGATTTAAAATAATCAACCATGGTTTAAAAAAAAAAAAAAACAGTTTTTTCTATTTTCACCTGCAAATTGAAAAAACAATTTTCAATTTGTCGTGGGTTGAATTCAAGGATGCAGAGTCAAAAATTACACCCAGATTTCTACTACCTGGGGGGTCAGTGCCTCTAACCCCCTGTATTGTATAAGGGTGAACTATATATCAGGAAGGAAATAATTTAAGGAGTACATTTTCTGAGACTTTGATAAAGGGCATGGTGAGGGCAGTAGAAGTAGGAGGGGTTGGTTTAAAAGAACTAATCAAAAGATCCAGTATTGTACTAACAAAGTTAGAAATTTTTCTCTGCAAATCTTTAGATCATTCATTTATAAGCGATGAATCATTATTCGTGAAATACTGTACAGAACTAGCATGCTTCTTTCCAATGTAAATTTTTGCCATTTCTATTGCTGAAAAGAATTTCACATGTTAAAAGTGTTTTAGGCTCTAAAGCTGTTGTTAAATGAATGCTATGATATGATGTGGTTTCATTCTTTAATCCTGCTCATGTTTCTTTTCCAGTGTAAGGAAAATGGTGCTTTTTCTGTGCTTGTTGACAGCTATGTGAGGGAGGAAGAAGGCACTGGGGTTGTACATCAAGCTCCTTATTTTGGCGCAGTGAGTAGTATAAACCTTGCAAATGTATTTGTAAGAAGTCAGTGTTAGTGGCCACTGAATCATTGTCCTTATGTGTAGGTATGTGTGCATGTTTATGTGTTGATCACCGCTTCTATTTAAGCCATGGGGTCAATCTCTTTTTAGGCTTATAAAATTTCATCTGTAGTTTTTTTTCACCCTGAGCTGATTTCTGAAAATGATGGGCTAAGGGCCTGTAATAGTCTTTTTAAAAGCAGGCTGTGTTTTCATTCATTCATGATTTATATACATTACATTTTGCTCTTTATGGTAAGCAGTTCTGTGAATTTTGATAAGGTTACATAGTTATGCAGTCACCATGATTAATCAAACTTTAGAATGGTTCCATCATCTGTGTTCTTGACTAAATACTATGTAGTTAGAAGGAAGAAGGGTGTAGTTAAGTTGCTATTTTTCCTAAAGAAATTGTTCTGAAAATATAATCTTTTTAATGTAATTTATATATGAATATAATAGTAGAGTTTGCAGGTTAAAGGCATGTGTTTTAGAGCCAACCAAACCTCATTTTAAGTCAAAGACCTTCAATAATGGGCATTCCCTGGGTAAGTTACTTAGACTGTCTGGATTTTCTTTTCCTCTTTAACACAGGGTATTACTACCTGCCTTATCTTGACACCTAGAAGGACTGAATGAAATCTTCTGTAGAGGATTTTTAACACAATGCATGATGCTATAGGAGTGTGCACACAATTACTGCTTACAGTGTAGCACTCACTGGGGATCTACGAACTGCTGCCTTGATCAGGTTGTGAATGATGAGGGTGTTAAGCTAGTCTACTTCCATTGGTCAGTTTGTTTTTATACTTAAACTGGAGATATATTTATTATGGAAATCTTTAGTAAACAAAAGTAAAAATATTACAATTTTATGTTTACGGCACCAGCAGCATTAATTATCAACATTTTGGGAATTCTGTTTTATCTATCTTAATCCCTCTCCTTCCCCCCATGCTTTTGGACTATACTTTTCTTGGTGAAAATCCTGACCATCATATTTTTGTTTGTAAATACTTTGGTACATGTTTCTGATTGATAAGAAATTTAAACTTTCGATATAACCACCCCACTATAAAATTACTATAAAACCTATAAAATTACTAATTTTTTAAAACCACCTTATATCTGTTCATTATTCAAATTGGATGCAACCTGTCCTCACCTTCTCACACAATCACATCAAAATTGTAACTAAACCGCAGAACAACCATCATTCAGAACCACCTGAAACCTGGTTGAATGAAAGAAGAAACCACATCATCCAGACAATTAGGAGGGACGAGATGTAAAACAGGCTGGTCTCACAGTCATGTGTCATATAAAAATCTGGAGGGATATCTCAACTTCAGAAGTTCCCCCTAAGGAGCAAGGGGTCTCAGCTGCACACCAGGCCCCCCCAGACCAGGGTTCCTGTCCAGGAAGACAAATAATCATAATTTATGGCTATAAAAACCAGTTAAGATTAAGGCTGAGGGAGATAGAGGACTTCAAAAGTCCAAGGACATCCCTGTGAAAGAGCCCTTGCATGGAACTACTTAGACTTACTCTCTTTGTGCTCCTGTGCTAGGGCAACATCTTAAAAAGCACTGAATTGTCTGGCTTCGGGGTGAGAGCTGGAGGGGCAGCTTTCTCCCAGACTAAAGTGAGCCCTTCTCGCACAATAGGCACTGTATCTCAGATTCACATCAACCTGGCTCACACTGCCCCACCTTGGTGATTCCCTGAGGCTTTGTCCCACCCAACTTTTAGACACACTCAAGCTGTTTCCAGTGCCTTTTCCTTTTGAATGACCTATCCTGGTTTATACTTCAGATTTTCCTGTAATCTGTTAAGTAAAAGAAATAGCATATAGCCCCAGCATGCCCCATTTCTGTCACTAAGTGGTCCCAGCCTGGCACTATTTGGCAGCCAGCCATGGTTCACAGCTAGGTTTTGCCTGTTAACCTCCAAGTGGAGAATATGTAGCAGCAATCTGTCTGCACATTGCTTTATAGCTTATGCCAGCTGCCCTGGCAGAACAGAGGCAGTGGCTGACCTTGGCATGCACCACCCAGGAGGCCAGCACGCCAAGTGGACAGCTTCAGACTGTCAAAGCATCACCACCCATCTATTTCATCCAGCAGACACACTCAAGGAGGGCTACTCAGAGGACACCAGAGCGCTGCTGAAGTAAAACCTGTTCTGAGGGGTCAAGCCCTGCACTGACCACCCTCCATGGTGGTCAAGAGGTTGCAGCCAGTGCTTTCAGCTATTTGGCTAGGGGCTAAACCCCTCTCATTGGCTTGCTAAAGCAATCTAGGCTCACAGGGGATACACTTCAGTTGCTCATCTTGGGTGATCAGTGATGCTGTGCCACTTGAGCCTCCAGAACACCTATTACATTAGGCCACCATACCAAACCTGAGAGACACAGCAACTCTGTGTAAAACATAGAAACAAACACTGGGAGGCTGCTAAAATGAGACAAATCATGTTTCAAATGAAAGAACAGAACTCCAGAAAAAGAACTGGACAAAATGGAGATAAGCAATCCGTTAGAAAAAGAGTTGAAAATACTGTATCAATGGTTATGATACTCATTGCACTTAGAACATCAAGAGCATAATAAAGGACTAGTCTGAAATGAACACACTAATAAAGAATTTATAAGGAATCAACAGTAGAATTGATGAAGCTGAGAATCAGATAAGCAATTTAGAATATAAGGAGCAAAAACATCTGATTAGAACTTAAAAAAAATCCAAAAAACTGGAGTAGTGTAAGGAGACTCTGAGATAACTTTATGGGGTTCCAGAAGAAGACAGCAAAAAGTTTTAAACCTATTAGGAAAAATAACAGAAAAATTCCTAACCCAGTGGTGGAAATGGATGTACAAAGCCAGGAAGCACAGAAGGTCCCAAACAAGATGAACCAAAAGAGGCCCACTCCAAATCACATAATTAAAATGTGAAAGATTCAAGACACAGACAATCTTAAAGGCAGTTACCTCAAATAAGACTGTCCCGCTGATTTCTCAACAACAACCTTGCAGTCCAGAAGGAATTGGCGTGAAATACTCAAAGTGTTGAAAAACAGGGACCTGCAAACCAGAACTACTCTATGAAGCAAACTACCGTTTAGAGTCAAAAGATAAAGAACTTCAGAGAAGAAAAAGCTAAAGGAGCTAATCACCACCAAACCTGTATCATAATGACATGTTAAAGCATCTTCTATAAGAAGAAGAAAAAATAGGAATGAACAGGCTTCGTGCATCTTTCTGTCCAATTAGTCTGTACTTCTGTCTAGAAGCTGCTGGTAGCAAGGTAACTTCGGGAAATGCTAAAATTGGGCATCCTGCCTGCACCTTCAAAGCCACAGTTGTTAGGCCTGATGATCAGTTAAAAGCTGTCAGTCTATCTTGCTACACAGGAAAACATGGGTTCTTTTTTATCCTCTTGAGTTTACCTTTGTGTGCTCCACAGAGATTATTGCTTTCAGTGATAGGACAAAAGAATTTAAGAAACTCAACTGCCAGGTGATTGGTGTTTCTTTGGCTTTTCACTTCTGTCACCTGGCATGGACCAACTCCCCCAGGAGTCACACCCCAAGCACACCATTGCTCAGAACTGTGGCATCTTAAAGGCTGATAAAGGTATCCTTCACCAAATCACCATTCCTGTTGGCTACTCTGAAAAGACTGAAACTAATTCAGGCTTTCCAGTTATCTGACAAACATGGAGAAGTGTGACCAGCTGGCTGGAAACCTAGCCATGATACCATCAAGCCTGATGTGCAGAAAAGCAAAGAATATTTCTATAAGCAGAAGTGAGCTCTGGGCCATTAGAGGGTCATGCTGCAGTATATACCCACTGGGAACAAAACCCCTCTTACTGTTGTCATGTGTAAAACACAGGATACAAGATTTAGCCAGGATGTGGTTTGGGATACGACAGCCCTTTGCTGCAGGGTTTGGGCAGGTCAGCCTTTCTTCCTCTGGAGGAAATGGCCTGAACTTTGGAACTGTCCAGCTAATGCATACAGTAATGGGGCATCACCTTTCATCTTTTGTTGTTTCTATTAAACTTGAACTGAGAAAAATGTGAACAATAAAATTATAATAAATACGTGTTTCAAGAGTTGGACCCGAAAAGCAAAGTAAATGAACCAACAGGATAGAAATAGTAATAAATGCAACGAAAATTTTTTTATTTTATTCTTCACCTGATATATACGTATATATTGTTTTTTAGGGAGAGAGTGAACATCAGTGTAAAATAGAAACATTGATTGGTTGCCTCCAGTACATACCTCTACTGGGGATTGAACCCACAACCTTTTTGGTGTGTAGATGCCACTCCAGCCAACTAAGCCCCTTGGCTAGGGCCAGAGAACATTGTGACAGTTGCCAAGTGATAAGGGTGTTGGGGTTCTAGGGAAAAAGGTGAAAGGATTATGAAGTACAAATTGTAGTAACACATAGTCATGGGGATGTAAAGTACAATATAACTGATATAGTCAGTAATATTCTAATAACTCTGGTGTCAAATGGGTATAATTTTTTTTATCGGGATCATCACTTAGTTTCTGGTATAAACCTGAAACTAATATAGTTATGTATGTCAACTGTAATTGAAAAATAAAGCATTACTTTAAAATGGAAAAAAAAGAAATTGGGTGAAAGCAGTCTTGATCATGCTTTTTATTGAGTTTTAGGAACTAGTCAAGTTTCAGTTAGTTTATGATAGCTTTAAAGGTCAACTTGTATCCTTGCTCCATTGATCCTACATAATAAAAAGATACCTGCATGATTTTGAATTGTAGTTTTAAGTTTTCCTTTTAAAATATGATTATTTGTTATTTACTGTTGTAGTATCTCATATGTTTGTCATGAATGCCAGACAGGTTAATGTTATAGAAGACCAGATCTTTGAACTACAGCCTTTAACCCCATTTTGTAGAAATTTTCTGAGACCTCCCATATTGAATTTTGCAAGTTGTTAACAACGTGATCTCTGCAGAGTCATACTTCTCTATGACTGAGACCTGTAATGGCTCCATTCAGTAATGCTGCTCTTAGGTAGTTGAAGTGGAGGGGCTGTGTGTTCTCCATTAAAAATTTAAAGTACTGGGCTCCAGTGCTTCACCTTTCTATTGTACTGATGCATTTGGAGTCTTTCTTGATGGCCAGGTACACACATGGTACATCACACCAGGCAGCCCCTCAGCACAGTGAGAGTTAAAATACAGGCCTGGTCCTGGCTGGTATAGCCCAATGGATTGACTCTGGCCTATGGGCCAAGAGGTCACCAATTCAATTCCCAGCCAGGACATATGGCAGGATTTTGGGCCAGGTGCCTAGTTCGGGTCATGAGAGAGGCAACCAGTCTGTTTCTCTCTCACATCATATTTTCCCTCCTCTTCCTACTAACTTTCTTCTCTCTCTAAAAACGAATAAATAAAATCTTTAAAAACACACACATGCACACACAGATCTAGTTGGGAACATTGGCTTTCTTTCTTGTCTTGGAGTCAAATCAATGCCTGGTTTCACTAGATAGCCTAAGACAATCCGTTTAGTTTTAGATTTAGGCAGCATAGCACAGCAATTAAGACTCTGGACTCTGGATCTAGGCTGTTTAGTTTTGAATGTGAGCAGTGTCATTTTGCAGC
The DNA here is from genome assembly GCA_004026585.1 of Noctilio leporinus. Lineage (NCBI taxonomy): Eukaryota > Metazoa > Chordata > Mammalia > Chiroptera > Noctilionidae > Noctilio > Noctilio leporinus. The sequence goes on from PVIW01003339.1 coordinate 52,598, forward strand.
TAAGAATTTCTTGGTGCCAAAGCTTCCTTATCTGTTAAGTGGATGGTTGTTGGATTTTATCAGGGAAATAAATGGTAAAAACCTAGTGCACCAATCAGACTTCCTTGAAGTTGTGAAGAATAAATTAGCTAAGTAATAAAGTGTTTGGAGTACTATTTGATCTAATATTATGTAAGGATTTGCTGTAATTATTAACACTTCTGAGAATGTATTAGTGAAATGTTGTGGTGTAATCTTGGCAAACTAACCTCAGTGCTGCAGTCTCTCAGGTGCTCCTTTAAAATATGCAAATCTATATGTATATCAAGCATCATGCAATACTGAATAGGCCTATCTGTACTTTTGCTTAGGTCATATCTATATGACATGTTATAAGCCAAAAAAAACATTTTAAGTATATTTTATTGATTATGCTGATACAGTTGTCCCTATTTCTTTCCCCTTTGCTCCCCTCCACCCAGGAACCCTTTCCCTCCAGCAGTCCTGCCCCCTTGGTTCATATCCATGGATTGTGCATATTAGTTCTTTGGCCTCACCCTTTCCTGTATTATTAACTTCCCCCTGTCTATTTCGTACCTACCAATTATGCTGCTTAATCCCAGCACTATTTCCCCATATCTCCCCCTTTGCCCTCTTAGTTGATAACCCTCTAAATAATCCCTATACCTGTGATTCTATTCTTGTTCTGCTTTGTTTGCTTGATTTGCTTTTGTTGGTTCTGTTTTTGTTTTTGTTTTGTTTTTAGGCTCTGTTGCTGATTGTTGTGTTTGTTGTCATTATAATGTTTATAGTTTTGATTCTCCTTTTGTTAAATCAGTCTCTAACATTTTCTGTAACATTGGCTTGGTGATGATGAGCTCCTTTACCTTTAGTTTTATCTTGTCTGGGAAGCACTTCATCTGCCCTTCCATTCTAAATGATAGCTTTGCTGAACAGAGGATTCTTGGATATAGGTTCTTGCTTTTCATCACAGAATACTTCTTTCCAGTCCCTTCTTGCCTACAAGTTTCTTTTGAGAAATCAGCTGATAGCCTTAGAACCCCTTTGTAAGCAACTTTTCTCTTGCCTTTGGCATTTTAATTATGGTGTGTCTTAGTGTAATCCTATTTTAGTCTAGCTTATTTGGGACTGACTCTTCCTGAACATGAATGTCTATTACCATTGCCAAATTAGAGGGGCTTCCCTTCATTATTTTTTCGCACAAATTTTCAGTTTCTTGTTCTCCTCTCCTTCTGGCTCACCTGTGTTTTATACGTGGGCTGGTTTAAAGTCCCAAAGGTTCTTAAGCTTCCTCATTTTTTTTCAATTCTTGTTTCTTCATTCTGTGCTAGTTGACTGTTTCTTCCTTAAGTTCCCAGTCATTGATCTGACCTCTGGTTTCGTTGCCTTTACCACTGGTTTGGTGTGGATTTTTCCTCATTTCACTTATGGCCTTCACTTCATCCCCTCTGTGCTTGCCAGACTCAAGCATAAGTGTCAAGTCTGTGAGCATCTTTATCACCAGAGTTTTGAACTCTGCATCTGTTAGAACTCTGCTCATCTCTTAGTTCTTCACTGGAACCTTGATCCTTTCCCTCTGTTGGGACATACCTCTCTGTCTTCTCTGAATTTGACAGACTCTTGTGTTTGCCTCTATGACTTTCATAGAGCTGTCTCACCATTACATTGTAAGGGACAGAGATTTAGGTATTTTTTAGTGCAAGACTACCTGTTTCACCAGGTTGTGGTGCTGTATGTGGTAGAGGGATATGAGAGGAACAGTGCTGCTTGCTCAGCACTCACCCCTTTTCTAGGCACTTTTCCTACTTCCTATATGGGACTGACACCTCTTGAGCTGTTTTTCTGGCCATGTTTCCCAGAGTGGGTGGTTCTGAGGATGTTCTTGGAGCGTAGGACCGGCTAAACAAGTAGACTGATAAGACACCAGCATTTTTTTCCTCAGTGCTGGACCCGTGAGCTGTGCAGTCTGGTCAGATGCTGAGAGTGCTCCCCAGTTGTCCCTCCCTCTTTTTTTTTAAAATGTGACTATACTTTCCGGAGACCTGCCACAGCTGCTGTTGCTGGTGCCACTGCCACTGCCACACCACACCACATCCTCTTCACCCTGGGCCCACCCCTTCTACTTCTTTGGATAAGTAGTTTTTTATATCTTTTTTTGTAGGAATTCCATGCAGCTCGATTTTTCTGGAACTTCTGGTTGTCTCCACTCTTTAGGTAGCTATATGCCTTCTTAATTGTAGAGGGAGACACAGCATGTCTACCTACATCTTCATCTTGGCCAGAAGTCTGTTCTTCCCTATAAGTCAAATTTGGTTTTGTTTTAATACACTCATATCTTTCTTTTCACTTAGTGGATATTCTGATATATGTAGGGGTTCTGTGAAATAATGGCTGGTTAGAATGGACTAGATAATCTAATTCCCTGTCTATCTGTGCTCTGTTATTCTCTGTGTGGTTTTGAATTAACTTGAGAAGATAATTATAGTTGATTACATTTTTTATTTCAGAATTTTGAAAAGTTATCCCTTATGCTTTTCTCTGCCCCATCCACACTTAAACTATTGTATTCTTCCCTCCTTCCACCTTTTCCCCTTTCCACCAGGATGACTATCGGGTCTGTATGGACTTTAACATCATTCGGAAAGATTCTGTCCCTGTTTGCCCTGTGGATGCTTCAGGCTGTTTTACAGCAGAAGTGGAAGATTTCATGGGACAGTATGTGAAGGTATGTGGTTGAATGACCTAGAAGGGTGTTGGTTTCATCACACTTTTTTTTTTCTCTCTCTCTTTTTTTTAAGACTTTATTCACTATTTTTAGAGAAAGGCAGGGAGGGAGGAAGAAAGGGAAAGAAACATCAACGTACCTTTCACCTTCCTCCAGCTAGGGACCTGGCTAGAGACCTGGTTACGTGCCCTGACTGGGAATCGAACCAGCTATCCTTGGGTTCGCAGGCCAGCACCTTATCCACTGAGCCACACTAGCCAGGTCTTACACTTTTTCATTAATCAGTTTTTATCAAATAGTGCACATCTCAGGTGTTTTCTTCTAGGAAATTGTGTTTTGGGTTTTTTTCAGCACATAACATTTGAAGTTATAGATGATATTATCAGCTATATTCTGAAGATCACTAGATTTTCAGAGAAACCATGCTATAGTTTCCAGCATAAGAATTAGAAAGATAAGGATCTTGACTGTTGACTCCTGAAGCATCTTTGTGACTTTGAGTTAATCATTGCTGATTCAAAACTTAACTACCTTAATGATGTGGAATCTACTTTAAAAAGCACGTCTAGTTACAAGGTAGCTAAAATCTTAAGATTTTTTGTTTGTTTTTTTAAGATTTTATTCATTATTTTTAGAGAGAGGGTCAGGGATAGAGGCAGAGAGGGAGAGAGACATCAGTGTATGGTTGCCTTTCACCTGCCTCCAGCCATGGACCTGGCTGGAGACCTGTAAAATCAAGTCTTTTTATAACACATTTGTTATTTGTGCCTTTTATTCTTAGCCAGGTAATCAAATACCAGATTTTAGTAATACACTTAATTATGTTGTGTTACCAAGTACTGTAGTACATTTTAATGGCTGGATTTTATTTTAATTTTTTTTTTATTTTTCTAACAGGATGCTGACAAAAATATCATCAGGACCCTGAAGGAGCAAGGCCGACTTCTTGCTGCTAGCACCTTCACTCATAGCTATCCTTTCTGCTGGAGGTGAGAAGAAAAGACTATTGTAGCTAGATTTGTGCATGTACTTTTTTTTTTTTTTTTTTTTAAGATTTTATTTATTTTTATAGAGAGGGCAAGGAAGGCAGAAAGATGGGAGAGAAATATCATTGTGTAAGAGTTACATCCATCGGTTGCTTCTTAAAATTCCACAAACCAGGCATGTGCCTTGACTGGGAATCAAACTGGCAACCTATTGGTTTGTAGGCCTGCGCTTAATCCACTGAACCACATTAGCCAGGGCTATGCATGCACTGTCCATCATGTTGTGGTTTCCATCTCATTTGTATTCTTTAGAGTTAATGTTTGGAAACTGCCTCATCAAGTTCTTCCCTATTGGTTTTTTATCCTGTGAATCATCTTTATGATTCCCATTATAAATACCTATTCTGACACTTGAGTTACCAGAATTGTGAAGGTTTATTTCTCATACCAAGCAATACTCTGACACCAGCTGGGTGTCCTATAAGTTAATTCTATAACAGTCTACCCAGAGATCAAGTGCTCAGTCCTACAAGAATGCAACATACTCTCACAAACCTAAGTTTTTTCCTAATGGACAGACTGGCTTTAAATTAGACATTCCAACTGTCCCCTCCTTGGGTTTTGATTAATTTGCTAAGGAGGCTCACAAAACTCCAGGGAACACTTATTTATATTTACTAAAGGATTCAGCCAGATGAAAACATACACACAGGGAGAGGCCTTGCTGTGGGGGGAGGGATTCTGTGGGCAGGAACATCTGTCCTGTAGAATTGGGATGCTCACCCTCCCAATATGTAGATGTGTTCATCAACCTGTGAAGCCCCTATACTCTGTACGTTAGGATTTCATCAGGAGAATTGTGATAGGGCTGAAAATATAAGCTATTGGGACTTGGTCTTTCTAATGAACAGCCTCCATCCAAGGAGCCCATACAGAGTCACCTCATTAGAACAAAAGATACTCCTGTTGTCCAAAAAATTACAAGGGTTTTTCTGAGTTCTGTGTTAAGTGGTTTTTAAGGCCAAATATTAGAACTAAAGATGTCACTAGGGCTCTTGTCACATAAGAAATTATAAGGGTCTCAGGAGTTATGTTTAAGGAACCAAAGAATGTATATATATATATATGTATATATACACACACAGTATGCTTGTAAATTGTGTGTACATACAGATATATGTATATTTTCTATTATCTCACATAGACATGTTTTGTGTTGAGACCATATTTCATTAGGATAAGACAGATCTGACATTTTTAAATGGAATTAAGTGAGAAATATGCAGCATACTTTTTTTTTTTTTTTTAAGATTTTATTTCATTATTTTTAGAAAGAGGGGAAGGGAGAAAGACATCAATGTATGGTTGCTTTTCACCTGCCTCCAGCCACAGATATGACTGGAGATCTGGCTTGCAATCTGGTTATGTGCCCTAGCTGGGGAATCAAACCTGCAACCTTTGGGTTTGCAGGTCGGCACCTTACCCACTGTGCTACCAGCCAGGGTGCAGCATACTTTTTAATATAAGACTAAATCTGTGAGTGAAATGGAATGTTGAGTGGCATCATGTTCTGTTTCCCACATTTTGTCTTTGCTGAATTTAATACCATTTTTATTTATTTTTTATTTTTTTAAAGATTTTATTTATTATTTTTAGAGGGGAAGAGAGAGAGGCAGAGAGGGAGAGAAACATTAGTGTATGGTTGCCTTTCACCTACCTCCAGCCACAGAACTGGCTGGAGACCTGGCTTGCAACCTCATTAATGTGCCCTGACTGGGGAATCGCACTAGCGACCTTTGGGTTCGCAGGCCAGCGCCTTAGCCATTGTGCCACCAGCCAGGGCTATATAATTTTTAAAACAGTTGTTATACAGTAGCAGAACTACATGAGGGTATGTTTTTTCTTGTATTGTTCTTTGATTAGCCTTTTCTTTTCTTGGTATTATATAGGGCCTTGACCAGTACGAAGGACATAAACATTAGTTTTGCATTAGACATGAATGTTGGCAGAAGGCCAAGTCAATGGCTGTAACATCAGTAAGAAACTAACGGTTGTTATTACCGTGGGTACCTGCACACATCATTCTAACCAGCCACCTCTCCATTTCTGCTTCTCTAGGTCAGACACTCCCCTCATTTACAAAGCAGTGCCTAGCTGGTTTGTGCGGGTTGAGCACATGGTAGACCAGCTGTTGAAGAACAATGATTTGTGTTACTGGTGAGCAATAATGTCCTTTGTCGTATAGTTAGCAAGTATTGGTTTTATATCTCCAAATTATAGTAATTTTAATAACCATCTAAGATGTAACAAAGTAGCAATCTTTATTATAAGGAATATAGAGGAGTCTTTTTTAAGCCCCATGGAAATAAACTGCTGTTTACAGAATGGAATGACTAGAAAAGATCTGGCTGTACTCTCAGAGCATCAGACTTATATATAATAGTCATTTTCATGATAAATGTATAGTTCTGTATCTACAGAAGCCATTTGTAATATCAGTTGGACCTTGAACAGTGCAGGGATAAAGGGCGCCAACCCCTACATTCCAAAATCTATATATATAACTCCAATCAACCCACCACATCCATGGATTCCCCACATTGGAGTCAACCTTTGAAAAACATGTGGTTTGAACTGCACAGGTCAATTGAAAAAAATTTTCAGTTCACACATGTAATTATTCAAGGCTGAGCTTCTGTTAATGCTTGTTTTGTTCCTTAACTATGATGTCTTACGCAGGTGGGCTTCATAGATAAGCACTGCAGGGGCAGAAACCTTGTCCTTCGCTAATATCTGACCACAGAGGAATTAGTTCAACCTTTTACAAAAATAAAATAAGGCTGAATTCCATGTATTATAGAATAATGTTTTTCACTGAAAGTTTGGAGGGTAATTACTATTTTTTACTTAACACATGAACTTAAAAATTATATTTTATTTTGGAAGAATGGGGAGAATCTCAAGGCATTAAAAGCAAATGGCTATAGATTTCTCTTTTTTCTGAGTGGCCCTGATTTCTCAAGAAAAAACAATTTTTTAATTTTTATGTTTTAGAAGTTCTTTAGTTCTCCTAATGTGTGATGTGTTTAGTATAGAATATTAGTATGACAGCCTTATGGTGTGATGCAGGCCTATAAACTTGTATCCTGAGGATAGGATGTTTAGGAGCCTAGGATGCTCTAGCTCAGCCTTGAGCATGGGAAGGTTCCTTACAAAGTTGTACCTCAAATGATAAGGAGCCATTTATCAGTCAGAGGCAGTAGAAACTGTGGGAGTTATGACCAGTACAGGGGCTACTGGCTAAAGATTATCACAATGGACAAGTGGTACTAATGAAGGCAGTGAAGTGAGAAGCTACATTTAAGGGACGTTCCTCAATGCTGAAGCCTAGCATGTAATGCCAAGGGGACCGACAGCAGGTGAGCCTGGAGATGTAGCTACCAGGTAGCTACCTATAGCTTGCCTATTTGAACTATTATTTTCTAGGTGATTGGGTACTCACACTAATGAGTTAGAGTAAAAATCCTATTGCATGGATAGCCCAGAAACTAGACATTAGTGGGACCAAGCTAACTATCATCATGATGTTGGTTAGAAAACTGCACTTGTCCCCTAGTTGGAGAATAGGATAGGGAAGCAGGGGTGTTGTGAGGTTTCCAATTAAAGAGTATCATCATTGGGATTAAGTCACAGCAGATGCTGCGCCGCCCCTGTGAGCCATCCTGTACTATCCATGCAGAAAAGAATCTCCCAAGTGGAGTGAGCTCAGCTTTTCCTGAGGGTTTGGTCCACAAAACATTATCCAAAGGTTTTTGAAGGTGACATTTACAAATTCACTTAATAATGTTTTTGGTTGATTGGGTATCTGACCTGTTTATTGCAGGGTCCCAGAGTTTGTGCGAGAAAAACGATTTGGAAATTGGCTGAAAGATGCACGTGACTGGGCAATTTCCAGGAACAGATACTGGGGCACTCCTATCCCACTGTGGGTCAGTGAGGACTTTGAGGAGGTGAGGGTGACAGTGTTTTTCTATATTGATTTTTGTTGAGACCCATTTTTTTGTTTCATCTGAATATGGGGTAAAAGAATATGGTTTCTTACTCTTTTTCCTCCTTTCATCTTTTTTTCACTAATTTCTCCTTCCCTTAATCATGGCTAAATAAGAACATCAGGGTTTAAAGTTTATTTTTACTTTACTTTTCCTTGAATGCAATTTGTATTTTTCTCAGGGAACCCACACAGTAAATGTGTTGCTTTTTCTTCTTGTGAGTTATCAACTGAGAACAGACTATACCCTTCACTTACAGCAATGAAAAAGGAAGACTGGAAAAAAATGACTAAAGCATTATGGAATTAATCTATAAAATCAAATGATTGTGTCAGTGTGTGTATATACAGTGTGTGTATAGGAGTATGGATACATTCCTATGATGGGACCTTCTTTCTGTCTGTTACTAAAAACTGAGAGCATTAGAGCAGTCATAAACCACAATGGTTCAGGGATGTCAATAAATATCCAGTATGAGGCAACTTGAAAAGTAACTGTAAAGGAGCTGAATTGGAAGTCTTTTCAGGATTCATTAGGAAGATGCAGAGAAAGAAACCATGAATGTTCGCTAAGTAGCCAACAATCCCTGGGTGAGAACTGACAGCAGTTCTTGCTGGTGATGCCCCATCAGATAATTCTTAATGTTGTGATTGCCCAAAGTAGGCCCATCTCTCACCCTTCTTACCTGGACATAACTCTAATATCTTGTGATGTAACTGTTTGAGTTCAGCATAATTTAGTTCTAGCTTTGACTTAGATTTCAGCAAGTGCAAGGAAAAAACTAAGATGTTTTGGATTACTAGTCATTCACTTCTGTTGATTATTTTTGGCAGAGATGTGGACATTGTAAACCGTCAGAAAATATTTGTCAAGATGATGGTTGTGAATGTTTAAAATCTTTTTCATGTAGGGCTGATATGAGGGTATGTAGTAAGGAAGTAAAGTCTGCTCTCCTCTGCAGACAGTTACCTGTAGTCTTTCATGAGGGTAAACATGTTAGTAATAAATATCCTGAAGCTCAAAGGTTTCTATAACTAAACAGAGTTAACAGAAATTAACTCTGTGTGATCTTGCAGCTGAGGCACTCCCACTTTTTAACTTTGTATTTTTGACAGATAGTATGCATTGGGTCAATGGCAGAACTTGAAGAACTGTCAAGAGCAAAGATCTCGGATCTCCACAGGGAGAAGTAAGTTTCTGAATGCTTGGTTCATACCAGTTCTGTCATTCAGAGAGCACTGAGGTAGGTCCTAGCCTGTTAAGACATTTGCTCTGTAGCAGATCACAGAACTACATATGGAAAGCAAACACTTGTTTGCTGAATTACATTGTTCTTGATAACTTGTGTCATAATGAAGAAGGGTGACTTCTGTTCTTGGGTTCAATGTCAGGGGACACTTACGTTGAGCACACCTAGTATTCTCTATAAGCTTGTAATGACTTCTGATGTTATTGTTCATACATGCACATGAAGAGATTGTCAGGAAATGTGTTTCCTGCTACCAGTTCGATTCAAGTTCTGTTGTTTTTAAAATTAATAGAAGCTGCTACATTTTTGTTTATTAGCATTGACCACCTGACGATTCCTTCACGCTGCGGGAAGGGATCGCTACGCCGCATCTCTGAAGTGTTTGACTGTTGGTTTGAGAGTGGTAGCATGCCCTATGCTCAAGTTCATTATCCATTTGAAAATAAGAAGGAGTTTGAAGATGCATTTCCTGCAGACTTCATTGCCGAAGGCATTGACCAAACCAGAGGATGGTATGTTGCTTATTCTTTCAAATGTCTGTTGATTTTATTTTATTTAGTGGTTATTTTACTGAGCACCTACTATTTCTCACCTATCTGTTAGGAAGATTATGTCAATTGAGATAGGCTCTGTTCCTTACCACCAGTAAAACCATTATTGTTTTTTAAGTAGGAATCTGTGCTAGGGCTATCATTTTAGAGTTTCAATTATTTCAGTGACATCTTGGAATATAAAGATTTGTTTCATTGGAAATTTAAGTGATACAAAATAGTATGTAGTCAAAGTTTATTCTCTTCAACTCATTTTCTCAAATGTGTAATATGAGTGTTTACCTATAAGAAAATGGGTGGGGTACTACAAATATGAAGATGAATACTTGGGAAGAAGCTCAGGTGTTAGATTAATCTTAGAAAATTAACACTTAAAATTCTAGATTTAAAAATAAATGTGGGGAGAGCACTGGCTCGTAATACAGTGGATAAGGCACCAGCCTGCAAAACCAAAGGTCGCTGGTTCGATTGCCCAGCCAGAGCACATAACCAGATTGCAAGCCAGGTCTCCAGCCAAATTCATGGCTGGAGGCAGGTGAAAGGCAACCATACATTGATGTTTCTCTCCCTCTCTGCCTCTCTCCCTTCCTCTCTCTCTCTGGAAATAATAAATAAAGTCTTTTTAAAAATAAAGTAAAATATAAAAATAAACATGGGGAGAAGTTTTGGCTTTGGTTTTATCTAATGCCTTATTTAAAGTAGTACCCTCATCCTTTTCATTATAAAAGGATTTGTTACCTTCTTTTTGTGGATGAGCTTGACTGGACCAGGTTCTAATTATACTTTTATTAGTAATATTTCTACAGGGGAGTTTAAGGAATGCTGGTGGTGTTTTTGTTATTTTTATTTGTTTGTTTCTTTGCTTTTGCCAATTGCAGTTGTCATCACAAACTGATTATAATGATTTGGAATGTGCTGTTTTCATTTTACAATCCATTTATCCGTAGGAACATCTATCAGGCACAAACTCCTATTTCTAGGGAGTTTCTCTGAGGAGTGGTAATGTATGACAAGTGTTAACAGTCCTTATATGGGTTCCTTGTGCACATTGCCCCAATCGTTTTTCCTCAGGTGTGGGCTACCTCTCCTAGGTACCAGAGTCCTCCTGACATACCCAAGAGGTTCATGTTTGGCATCGAGTCTGGTCTCTGATCTCACCAATTTGTGTCTTGGAGTGCAGAATCAGGTTGGAAGTGACATAAAAGCGCTAATAAACCAGGATAGCTTACAGGGGTGTGATACAGTTCTTTTAAGGAATTAGCTATGTAGCAAATAAATGACATAAATGATATGTGATAGAATAAAAACAGTTTCTCTGCTCCTGTAGTTATTTGACTTTTTGAGTGAGAGTACTTTTTGCATTTTTGTATGCATGTAGGGTAGGAGTGGTCATCAGACTGTCATATATGACCTTATGCTAATAGCAATCTAAATCTGTTGATTTTAAGCCTTACCTTTTGTGGAGAGGCCCTTCTGTGCCTTCAGCCGGCTTGCTGGGTAGGGCAGGGGTACTGTCCTCAATTGGAGTCAGTACCTCATTCCAGACATTATTTGCTTTAAATAAAGCACATCTTTTCCTGATTGGAAGCTCTGATGTGATTGATCCTCAGTGGGTCTTATGTGTAAGTTTTTCAGCAATCCTGGCATGGTTTTACTGTATCAGTAGAATTGAAAACCATTACCTTAAGCGGTGATATCAAGAAGTGTAACAGATCTAAAATAGAAATTCAATTTAATGAGTAAACTATTTTTCCTATGAACTTTGTGGGATTTTTTTTTTTCCAGGTTTTACACCCTGCTTGTACTGGCCACAGCTCTCTTTGGACAGCCGCCCTTCAGGAATGTGATTGTGAATGGTCTTGTTCTTGCAAGGCAGGTGTATTTCTTTGTGTCATGACAAGTTCTAGTTCCTGTTCCCCAACCACTCTTCGTGAAGAGAGGAATTTAGGAATGCCTCAGCTCTGTGCTTATTACTTTTCCTTTTCTGCTTTCATACTTTCTTCTGCTCTTCCTTTTTATCCAACTCCTGTTTTTGTGTACTTCTCCATATTTTGTATTCTATCTCTAACTCCCTCTGTCTTAAGGCAGGGTTGAATTGATAGCTAAGCATAGTGGAGCAGGCAAAAGGAGAGGACCTTCCTGGAATACTTGTAGTAATGAAATAGCATTTGTCATTAGAATTATATGAATTCTATATTTTGCCTATATATCTTATTTTGTATACTGGTTCTTTAACAAAGATTTTTGTTTTCTTTTTACAATATGAAGAAATTAATAGGTTCTATGGGTTTCTGATATTTTATGAATGGGAGTCCTTTGCCACTTCTTTTTCAATTATTAAAAGTAAACACTATGGACATGGACAACAGGTGGGATTGACTTTGGGGGGAATGGGTGGGTGGGTGGGGGGACAGAGGGGAGCAAAAAGGGGATGGATGTAATACAACAACAATAAAATTTAAAAAATAAAAAAATTAAAAAAATAAAAAAAATAAAATGACAAAAATAAATAAATAAATAAAAGTAAACACTAAATTAAGATAAGAAACAAAATTTTTGCATGGATACCCAGCTTTATGCATGGTGTGAGAGGGGGGAGGTTGACAGTAGGCCCTGTTATGAACATTTACACATCTTTATTCAATCCCCAGAACTATGTTAGATAGGTCCTTCAATTACCATGTTTTGACATTTGAAGTACAGAAAAAGTAAGGTCACACAGTAAATCAGTGGTGAGCTCAAGTGTGTCATTTCAGGAGTATTATGTAAATGGAATCATATCATATGTAACTTTTTGGCAGTGGCTTTTTTTGCTCATTGTTATTCCCTGGATGTTCCTTAGGTGCATATGTATCTATGGTTCCTTCCTTCTCTTTGCTGTGGGTGACTCAGAGTTTGACTGTTCACCTACTGAAAGACCTTGGGGTTGTTTTCAGTGTTTTGGACAATAAATAACACTGAGAACTTTGTTACAGGTTTTGCATAACTATAGGTTTTCATTTCTTTGGGATAAATGCCTAGTCTGTGTTTTATACCGTTATACTATAATGTGTTGCTATCTTCATCTATCTTGAAGCTTCCCCATTGACTCAACACAGTACTTAAAAAGAACTTACAGCCCTGGCTGGTGGCACAGTGGATAAGGCACTGGCCTGCAAACCCAAAGGGTTCAATTCCCATCCAGGGCATATCACCAGGTTGCAAGGCAGATCCATACCTGGAGGCAGATGAAAGGCAACCATACACTGATGTCCCTCACCCTACTGTCTCTCTCCCTTCCCCTCTCTCTAAAATTAGTAAATAAAATCTTTTTTAAAAAAACAAAACTTACATAGATATTAACAAAGTAGCTTTACTGGTGTATCTTAATATTAGCTTGTATGCTATTTGCATTTAAGTATTCCCATAAAAATACCTATATATTAAGATATTGAGTTAGTATCTCCCTTTTGTTTTTTAAGTGATGGCCAAAAAATGAGCAAACGAAAAAAGAATTATCCAGATCCACTTTCAATCATCCAAAAATACGGAGCTGATGCCCTCAGGTATACACAAGTACTCTGTCTCGTGTGTATTTGTCATTTCTTATGTAAGCATTGCTCATTCTTTTAATCATATTCCTTAGTTCTGGATTATAATTATTTTTTTTTAATGTATTTCTGTTATAGAAGGAGTTACTACATTTGTTGATTTAACTGCCCCCACCCACCCCACCACAGGTCATTTTCAAATAATAATGACATTTCCAAATCTAGAAATCTTTTAGAGGACAAGGACCTATGTCAGAAGTTTTCTATCTTGTTAATGTTATATCATTTATTTCTGTTTTGCACTTCAAAAGAGCTATATGAGTTATATTTATGCTAGAGCAAATAAAATTAATAATGAAAAGCTTTTAGAGAATATGAGCTGCTGCTTGAACCAGTCATAATCACAAACACTGACTGCAGGTTAAAAGCCACGGAGTCCCTCTGTCCTGGCCTCTTGTGAGTCTCTGGTGCCTGCATGTGTCCTGTTGCTTCCTCTTGGTTCTGCCACACCCACAGATAGCCTGCAGTAAGACCTACACAGAGCATGCCTCTAGATTGATCTAGTGTCATATTTTATTTGGGGAGCTGCATCTCCTTTTATAATTATCTAGGTATCTTACATGTAAAAGAGCTCTGTTTTATGTAGACCATGAGAAACGTTTCTCCTTTTTTAGGAGAAATGATCATTTTGGTGCTGCCCTGTCAAAATGTCACATAGTAATTGATATCACCTATGTTTTTTTTATGTGTAATTTTTCTGTCCCAGATTATATCTGATTAACTCCCCTGTGGTGAGAGCAGAAAATCTCCGCTTTAAAGAGGAAGGTGTGCGTGATGTCCTGAAGGATGTGCTACTCCCTTGGTACAATGCCTATCGCTTCTTCATCCAGAACATCCTAAGGCTGCAGAAGGTATGGGCCAAGGTGCCATGGTTTGAGCCAGGTTTGAGCTGAGGTGCCTCCCCAGCTATATTGAACTGGGTTTGCTCAGGCTCTATGAATAGAAGCTCAGAGATAGATGAAGGACCAAAGATGGGGTTCCTTGCTGGGATAGGAGCATGAGTTAGAGCTAAGCCATCTAGGAAGGATCACCTATACAGACACAGGAGCCTCACCTGTAGAAGTGTTGCATTGGATATACATTTAGTTGGCCAGTTCCCCTCCCCTCATGGAACCAGTGGAGGTGGCATGGTGGAGCCAGTGAAGGGTCAGCTACTGTTTGAGAGTGAATGTCTGGTAAAGGCTGCTGTAAATGGATGATGAGAGAAGGCTCCTCAAGGTGGGGGCCTTTGGGCTGAGACTTGAGAGAAATTCTCACTGGGTTATTAATAATGTAAAGTAATGATTGTGGTGTAGATATATATAGGAAAGTTTCTTCCCAGCAATTATCTGTTTCCCACAAGGCATTCCGTGGGAAGCTACCTCCCCAGCCCCTCTGAATGCTCTCACGCCTACAGAGTCCATTACACATGTGCCTGTCGGTGCTTTCAGTACTCCCATTTGGGATCAGGATCCAGATACCATTCATCTTTATACTGCCGACAGCTTACAAGTAGAATTGCATAGTTAAATTACTGTGTGATGTTATTCCTTCCTGAGAAACTGTTTGGAAAGCCGAGCTTTGAACTTAACACTCCAGCAGTCAGGTCACTTGCTTCCTGCTGCTTCTGGCTTATCCATGTCTGCTAATGAACCTTCTGGGGTGATTTTTCCTGTTATTTGATAAAGACAGTCATCTTGGCCAGACCCATTGTGCTCCTGGTTTCTCATTCTTACCACCTCTTCGGGCCAGCAGTCCATTTCACAGGCCTCTGCTGGATTGGAGCCTCCTCTGGGTATGTCAGCAAGACATGAGCAGCACCCTTATGTGCTTAAATCAGAGCAAGGATCAGCATGGCCACTTTCCTGCCTCTGGTGGTGATGCTGTGCAAGTAGGGACAGGTGAGGTAGGCCTTCAGGATCAGGCAGATTTTTTTTTTTTTTTTTTTAATTTTTTTTAAAGATTTTATTTCATTATTTTTAGAAAGAGGGGAAGGGAGAGAGGCAGAGAGGGAGAGAGACATCAATGTATGGTTGCTTTTCACCTGCCTCCAGCCACAGACCTGACTGGAGACCTGGTTTGCAACCTTGTTATGTGCCCTGGTTGGGGAATCGAACCTGTGACCTTTGGGTTCGCAGGCTGGCACCTTATCCACTGTGCTACCAGCCAGGGCGGATCAGGCAGATTTTGCGAAGGAATAAAGTAGAGTAGAACATTCTAGGTAAAATGAAAAATACAAGCTAAGACATTAATTCCTAGGACTCGTTTTCAATTTATACACAATTATCCAAAGCTTATCTTTCCTTCCTAGATTTAAAGTAACTAAACTTCATACTTATTGACAAGATTTTAGAATATTTCTTAATTCATAATCATTCTCTGGTACAGAGTAATTTTTTTCCTGAAATTCTCCTTCACTTGAAAATGTAATTTACTAATTGAGGACTGAATATCCCAAATTTAGAGCTTATTCTGAAAATATTACTGAGAATTAGAAATTTAGTTTGCCAGTAGGTCTCGGGTATTTTAGCAGGGGCTGCAAGTGGCTGTTAATTGCAGTTTAAGTGCTTTAAAGAGTTTATTTTCTTACACGAATTTCCCCCAAACATGAAAAATGTTATAGTAATTGTCGTTTCCTAGGAGGAAAAAATTGAATTCCTCTACAATGAGAACATGGTTAAAGAAAGTGCCAACATCACAGATCGGTGGGTCCTGTCCTTCATGCAGTCACTCATTGCATTCTTTGAGACCGAAATGACAGGTGAGTCTTTCTTTGTCCTCCCAGGACTAAGGACTCTTTTATTTATGATTGCCCTTTAGATGTTTAACTTTATATGTATATAAACATAAAGGAAACTTTTAGAAATTGTAAGAGATAGGACAGTTGATAAATATTTGTTTCTCTTAACACTGAAATATAGTTTTGTTAAGGCTTGTTAGTTGTAGAAAGGTGATGGGCCAAGGCCCGGGAAATTGTGTCAGTTAATGTCCAGTGACCTCATCTCTCCATTGGTACCTTATGAGCCCATGGAATCATAGGTTTCAGTGCTACATGGCTCTGCTCTGTTTTTCTGGAGGAACATTGCCTAGTCTGTGAACCTCAGTTTCTTCCTGTGAAAAATACCTGGTTAGAGTAATTATAAGACTCAAATAGATACCATTTACATAAAAAACACCTGGCAGATAGCAGGTACTCAATAAATAGTACTTGGTAATAGTTAATTTTTTATTTATTTTCAGGTCTGCTTTATTGAATAAGTATTCCTTGTTCAGTTTAGAAAAATTAGGAAATACAGAAAAATAAGAAATAGATATTTCTCAATATTTCTATTTCATAGCAATATTGATGTATTTTTTAAAAATATATTTATTTTGCTATTACACTTGTCCCAATTTTCCCCCCTTTACCCCTCTTCACCCAGTATCCCATTTCCTGCAGCAATGTCCCCCTTAATTAATGTCCATGAGTCATGCATATAAGTTCTTTGGCTTCTCTGTTTCCTTCATTCTTCTTAACATCCCCCTGTCTATTCTGTAACCACCAATGTGTACTTTTTTTTCCCCTTTCACATCCATGCAATTCACCATTTAATTACTGCCTTTTATCAGCTTTTCAAATCATATTAATACAAAGTTTTCTTCTCATTTCAAAATGCCCACTTTAATTCATTTGTTTAAAGAATTATTCTTTTTAAGTAATATGAATTGCAATAGTACCAGACACATTTACACACATACACATTTTTACACATATTTAAAGTACATGCTGGATTTTGAGGAGTTAATACAGGAAATTTAAAATACACCAATAGCTTACATAATTACTACATGTTAAATGATAGTATTTTAAATATATTGTAGCAAAATTAAGCAGGTTTTTTCTTCTTTAATACTTACTTTACTCTGGAATGCTATTTTTGTGAAATATATCACAGAAATGGTGTGTTGCAGAACTCACTTCTGTGAAAGTCCTAGAGGCAGTGCCAGACCCATATTAAGAAATGGATTTGGTTTTGAGTCAGACCCTCCCCACTCCAATAATACAACTTAACTTTATTTTAAGCTACTGGAATTACAAATTACTCTTTTTGGAGTTTTCCATCTAAAATGATTGATTGATTGATTGATTGATTGATTGATTGATTGATTTAGGCTGTGCACAGGTCTTCTTTCAATATCCTCTGTTTTTCCTCTACATGTGTTTTACAAGTTGAAGCCTTCAGAAATAATGGCACTTGTAGTGCTCAGCTGGTCCCCAGAGTAGAAATTACTATGTCTACTAAGTTGAGGTAACAAATAAAAATCCCTAGGATTTAAATAATTTCATGGCATAGTATTCTAACTATTTTTTGAACTTGTGATTGACTTCCTGTGTGGTCCTAAACTAACCCCTGAACTATTTAAGAATCTGTTGAGGTAGAGATTAGATATGTTCACATTTCAATAATAACGTATATTTTAGCATTAATTCCTTTTCCCAAGCATCCCCAGTTTGAGGGCCTTCATAATTGGAAATGTATATTTCAACGATTTAGTTGAAAGGAATCTCATCTAATTTATATGCTAACATGAGAATACATATTGTCCATGTGCACGAATCATGTTGTTTAGGTTAGAAAAGATGCTAGGAAGGAAGACCAATTTGGATGGAATTTGCAAACTACTAAAAGTTGACTGACTGCACAACACACCCATGACGAGTTGGTTGCTATTTAAAACATAAATAGCAAAATAACAAAATCTATATATTACACACCCACAAATAAACACTTATTTTGTAACAGTGAATAAGAAAGATAGCATGTCTTCTATGTAATATACATCCACATTTTCTTTTTTCTTTCTTAACTGCATTCTGTTTTTCTGAGTTATTGCAAGTAACCTGATTTTCCCATATTGTGAAATGATTCCAATCTAAGAAAACTTAACCTGCAGTAATGCAGATACAAGTAATATACAAAATTGTACCTTACTTAGTAATATCTATTCATGACAAGACCACTTGAAAGCATTCATAAGTTAAAGTTGGCTCCTATCCATTCAGTCTTTTGATTGGTGCATTTAATCCATTTACCTTTGTACCTATGTTCCTGTCTTTCTGTTTCTTCATCTTCTTAAAGCAGACCCTTTAGACTCTTACAGTGCTGGTTTGGTGGAGATGGATTCTTTTGGATGTCTTTTGTCTGGGAAACTTCTTGTTTCACCTTCCATTTTGAATGAGAGCCTTGCTGGGTAGAGTATTCTTGGTTGCAGGCCTTTGTTTTTCATTGCTTGAAATACTTTTTGCCATTCCCTTCTGGCTTGCTGTTTCTGTTGAGAAATCAGCTGATAGCCTTATGGGAGCCCCCTTGTAGGTTATTAGCTGTTTCTCTCTTGCTGCTTTTAGGATGCTCTCCTTGTCTTTGAAATTTGCCATTTTAATGATGATGTGTCTTGGAGTGGGCTGTTTGGATTCATCTTCCTTAGGACTCTCTGTCCTAAGTTTGCTTCCTGAGTTTGCATGACATTTTCACGCCTGAAGTTAGGGAAGTTTTCTGTCATTACTTTTTTAAAGAGGTTTTCTCTCCCTTGCTCCTCCTCTTCTCCTTGTGGTATCCCTGTATGGATGTTATTACGTTTCATATTGTCCTGCAGCTCTCTTAAAACCTCTTCATTCTTTTTCAGTCTTTGTTCATTCTGTTGCACTGCCTGGGAATTAAATTCTACATTGACCTCCAGCTCGCTGATTTGATTCTCTGCTTTCTCTAGCCTGCTTTTGATTCCTTCTACTGTGTTCTTCAATTCAGATATGGTTCCTTTTCATTTCCTCCTGGCTCTTATTGATGGTTTCTATGTCCTTTTTAATGCTGATGTAGTTCTCAGTAAGTTTCTTGTAGGTTTCCTGGAGTTCCCCTGAAGTTGTTTGTAGTTTTCTTTTAACTCACTGAGCTCCTTGAGCTTCTCTATCGTTATCATTTTGAATTCCATATCTGGTAGGATGCTTGCCTCTATTTCATTTTGCACTCTTCCTGGGGATTCCTCCTTTCGGTTTACTGAGGGTTTATTTCTTTGTCTTTCCATTTTAGGTGTCTCTTGTTTGTTTTTGTTTCTTAGATTGGTCTGGTTCGACTTACTATCTTAGTGGTGTGACCGTCCGTGGTGTAGGGATGCACTTTTTTTACTTCTTATATCTGTGCTTGGTAACATCAGCTCATGTCCCAGTCTGGGCCTAGTCAGTCAGTTGGAGACTGCCAGAGATCCACTATCTTGTCTCTTTAAGTTGTTAATCCAATCAGTCTGATCAATGGTCAGTTTTAGGCACCCTTTAATGTGTCTTTATAAAGAGATTGGGAAGGTAAGTTATGATGGATTTCTCAAGGTTGGAGATAAAACAATCATAAGTCAGGGGAAAATTTTCTACAAATTATTGACCAGGATACCTGATGGAGATTTCCTGTGCACACCATGGCAAGTTTGACCTGCCTCCTTAACTTCTCTGTGTTATGTTACGTATCATCTGAGCTTCAGTTGTATTTGCTGGTGGAGTTTCTTTCCTCAGTCTTGATAATCTTCCTGATCAGGGTGGTGGTTGCTTAAGGTTCTGATGGCAATGGCAGTTTCTTATGAGACAACAATGAAGTTTGCTGTGTCAGTTGATCATTACTTTCACAAACATTGATAGCAGTTTATACCCTCACTAGAAAGTCTTTCAAAATTGGAGTCAGTCTCAAAACCTTCTGCTGCCTTATCAACTAGTTTCATGTAACATTCTTTTTGTTCGTTTGTTTTCCTTTTAAGTATATTTTATTGATGATGTTGTGACACTTGTCCCAATTTCTTTTCCCATTGCTCCTGTCCACCAGGGACCCTCTTCCTTCTCACAGTCCCGTCCTCCCTTACTTCATGTTCATGGGTCATGCATATGTTCCCTGATAGCACTCTTTCATGTTTTATTCTTCAGAGCTTATTTGGATAATCTAGCTGGGGAATGTAGCTACTCCTATACCCTTTATCAAAGACCAATCGTCTCCTCTAGTTGGGAAGGTTGTCCTCTTGACCGAGCCCACAGCTAAGGAAAGGACACCCATGGATTAGTGAGGGAGGAAGGGGACACCTGCCTAGCTAGCCAGATCAGCCAGATCAACCCCGGCAATCAATGGGGCAATAGATATCACAACCATATTACTCTCGCATCCTTCTGTGTTATTCTTCACATCCCCCCGTCTGTTTGTACCCACCAATTATGTTTCCGAGTTCCTGCACCATTTCCCCATTTTTCCCCCTTTTCCCTCCCAGCTGATAACCCTCCCAATGATCCCCATACCTTTGATTCTGATCCTGTTATGGTTGTTGCTTATTTTGTTTTTGTTCTTATGTTTTTAGATTTTGTAGTTGATAGTTGTGAGTTTGTTATCATTTTAATGTTCACAGTTCTAGTCATTCTCTTTTTCTTAAATGTATCTCTTTAACATTTCAAATAATAATGGCTTAGTGATGATAAACTCCATTAGATTTACCTTGTCTGGGAAGCAAGTAACCTGCCCTTCCATTTTACATGATAACTTTGCTGGATAGAGTATACTTGGTTTTAAGTCTTTGCTTTTCATCACTTTGAATGCTTCTTCCTTCCTGCATAGTTTCTTTTGAGCAATCAGTTGACAATCTTATGGGAACCCCTTTGTAGGTAACTCACTGCTTTTCTCTTGCCACTTTTAAGATTCTGTATATTTGGCATGTTAATTATGATGTGTCTTGGTGTGGTCCTCTTTGGGTCTAGCTTGTTTGGAAATCTCTGTGTCTCCTGGACTTGTATGTCTATTTCCTTCGCCAAATTAGGGAAGTTTTCTTTCGTAATTTTTTCACACGAGTTTTCAATTTCTTGCTTTTCCTCTTCTCCTTCTGGCACCCCTATGATTCAGATACTGGCAGATTTAAAGTTGCCCCAGAGGTTCCTAAACCTCCTCTGGTTATTTTTCAGTTCTTTTTTACTCATTCTTTACTGGTTGACGTGTTTATTTCTTTCTTATATTCCAAATCATTGATTTTAAGCCTGGTTTCATTCCCTTTACCATGGATTTTCCCTCATTTCACTTAGCACAGCTTCCACTTCTTCTCTTCTGCATTTACTGAACTAGCATATCTGTCAAGTCTGTGAGCATTGTTATCACCAGTGTTTTGAACTCTTGTGTCTGTTAGGTTGGCCATCTCTTCATTATTTAATTCTCCCCCTGGAACCTTGATCTGTTCCCTCTTTTGGGCCATACTTTTCTCTCTCCAATTTGGCAGGCTCCTGTGTTGCCTCTGTGTCTCAGGTAGAGCTGTGGCACCTGTTATATTGTAAGGTGCATTGTCTTAGATATTTGTCAGTACATGCATCCCTTTTCACCAAATTATGGTGTTATATATGGGAGAGGGATTTGAGCAGGAACAATGCTTGCTTGCTCAGCATTCACTCCTTTACTAGGCACATCTCCCACTCTCACTTCGTGTGTGGGACTTGCACCTCTCTAGCTGTTGCCCTGGCCATGATGCCCTGAATGGGTGCGTCTGTGAACATTTCAGGACTGGGCGGGTGGGGGGGTCTCTGAAAAATTGGACTCTACTGAGAAACCAGCAATTTCTTCTTCCACCCCAATTCTACCACTGGTTTTAATAGTCAGAAGCAATGTGGCTCAATTTTCCCTGGCACTGGAACTGTGAGCTGTGTAGTCTGGTCTGGTGCCAGGAGCATTCCCCAAGTGATCATACTTATCTTCGTTTTTTTAAATGTGTGACTGTGGTTTCCACCCATGGGCCATAGCCACCATCTAGCCCAGCTTCTGCACTGCCAGACCTTGTCACCAAACTACATCCTCTGTGTCCCTGTTCCACTCTTCCTACCTGTCTGAATGATTATTTCTTCTATCTTCATTGGACTCCCATGCAGCTCAGGTTTTGTTTTTTGTTTTTTTCCCTAGAAATTCTGGTTATATCTAGTTTTGAGGTAGTTGTATTCCTTCTTAATTATGGAGGGAGGCACCTGTATAACATTCTAAATCCTTTTTTGTCATGTCAATCTTCAAGAGTAGCTGTGCAACTCTTCTTTCATACTTATAAGCCTTTGTGTGTTTATTAATTGGCCCAATGTCAGTGTTGTGTTGCGAGGATAGGGAGGCCTCAGTAGTGAGAGAGAAATGGGGGAATGGTCAGTCAGAGCAATTGGAACACACATTTATCAATTAAATTTATAATCTTGTGGGAATGATTCATGGCCCTAACCCTAACTTCAAAAGAGTTACAGTAGTAACATCAAAAACCACAGATCAGCCCTGGCTGGATAGCACGGTAGATAAGGCGCTGACCTGTGAACCCAAAGGTTGCTGGTTTGATTCCCTAGCCAGGGTACATAACCAGGTTGCAAGCCAGGTCCTGAGCTGGAGGCAGGTGAAAGGCAACCATACATTGATGTCTCTCTCCCTCTCTGCCTCTCTCCCTTCCTCTTTCAAAATAATAAATAAAATCTTTTTAAATAAATAAATAAAACTAGTATTCGTTAAAAAAAAAAAAAAAAAAAAAAAGATCACGGATCACCAGAACAAGTATAATAAATGAAAAAGTTTGAAACATTACCATGAATTTCCAAAATGAGACAAATAATAAAATGAGCAAATTAAGTTGGAAAAATGGTACCAACAGACTTGCAGGTTACCAGAAACTTTCAATTTGGAAAAGAAAAATAAAAACAAAAATATCAAATATTTGTGAAGCACAGTAAAGCAAAGTACAGTAAAATCAGTTATGTCTGTATTTTTCTCTTTAGAAAGACTGTTATGTTTCTTTCATAGCTGCTGCTAAGTTTTTTCGTGGCAGCATGAAGGATAGTTTGAACTGGGTGGTTCTCTGGGCTCTGTGTATTACAAGACTGAGCAGCAAGTATCACTGCCAGATGCCAGGACCACCATCTTCCTCAGTTAAGACAACCATAATGTCTCTCCAAACATTTCCAATGTCCCCTGTGAGACAAAGTTAATCTGGGTTGAGAAACATCAACTTATGTTATGCCTCTTAACATCTCATTAGAGCTCTTTGTGTCAGTCGTAGTTGAGGTACTGAGCAGCACAGGTAAAGGAGGTCAGACTTTTGTGGTGCTGCTGCACTGTACAGCTCCTGGGAAACATGCCTCCTGGAGTCCTATGATAGGCAGTACTGGCATCTTTTTTTCCACACTGATAGGATCTCACAGGATAGTGTACATACCTGTGCAGTCAGTGGTCATGTGCTATGTCCTCAGTGAATGAGTCATTGTGATTGCTACACTTAGGATTTTCTGTCCCCCTAACAAGCTTAGCGGCTCTTGGATGACAGGGTAACTCGTTCTTTTCTTCCATTCATCCTTTCCCTAGTCACCCCAAATGCTTAGTAAATTCTCGATGCCTGATTGATTGGTCTTTCTTCTAGCCTATAGGCTCTATACTGTGGTGCCTCGCCTGGTCAAGTTTGTCGACCTTTTGACTAATTGGTATGTCAGAATGAACCGCCGAAGAATAAAGGTAATTTTAGACTAACTATGTCACCATTTGATGGATGGGGACCTATGAGTTCTAAAAGTTATGGTGCAAGTTCTTTAAACACAATTATGGACATGTAATATTGGAAGAAGTCTCAGGACCATGTAGGACTAATCTGAACAGACCTCTTAAAACCCTAAATGAAGTTCTGTAATTAATTTCAAATACTGTGTATAACTGTGATCTCCAGAGGGACTTCTACTTTTAGAGGGACAGTTATTTATTGACAAAACTCTTCCTTGAGCCTATTGGGAACTTTGAATGAAGAATGGACCCTGGCTCAAGACTTAAGCTGTGCATAACCAATGATTGTACAAGACCAGAGGTGAGGGTTGCCCATATCAAAGACCCGTCAGGCACCCACCATCCATCAGTTTTACCTTTACATGTGTTAATGCTAAAAGCCTATAACATAACAGTAATTCACTTTTTTAAAGACATACATTTGTGTACATATGTACACAAAATAAGGGCATGCATTAAAATGTTTACAGTAGTTGTTTCTTGGCAACTTAATTATGGTTGAGGTTTTCTTTTTTTTTTTCCTTAAATGAATCGATAGAATTATTTTAAAATACGTTTTATTTATGTAATATATGTGTGTGTGTGTGTGTATATACATATACATACATATATATATATATATATATATATATATATATATATATATGGAATGTTACCGTAAAGTATTTAAAATTTTGTGTTGGTAGCTACTTCTGTTTGTTGTATTGGTATCCCACTGTCAGATTTGGGGTTCTATAGTTCTCTTTATTTCATAGTTTACACAGCCATTCTCCCTCAGCTTAGTCATCCACAGAAGTGGGAGAGAATAGGGAGCCTCATCTTGGCTCTGCGCTGACTGACCCTCCAGATCATATGTGGTTTTGGTCATTTCTCCTGGATCTGTCTATCCTGTTGGTACACCTTGTGCTCACTTTGCATTGTCTGTTTTTAATAAACTTTTTACTTGTTTTTAATAGTTCATTGTGTTCCTTTTTTTTTTTTTTTTTTCCATTAGGGTGAAAATGGGATGGAGGATTGTGTTACAGCCCTGGAGACCTTGTTTAGTGTTCTGCTTTCTCTTTGCAGACTTATGGTAATATGCTGGGCCCCATTCTAAAACTCTAGCCCTTATAGACCTCTTGTAGTGTTCCCTGTTGCTTCAAGGTCCTCTGTCTGTATCTTTTCTGTATTTGTTACATTATAAATAATAATCAAATTTTAGTATATGTGTTGTTGAAGCGACCACAAAAATCAAATTTTAAAACAACTTAATTCTCTAGTTCATTTTGAGAAATCTTACTAGCTTACATGTGCCAACTAAGGACTAAGAAACATTAGTTTCAAAACTAGATTTTTTTTCTTTTCACCACTGACAATACATTTCACATCGCGGTTCTTGCATCTAGATTGAATTGCCAGTTTCCGTGAATTATGATCTCATCTTCATAGGGATTCCTCTTTGCTAGTTCAAATATTAATTAAATTATATAAAAGTAAAGTTTTTACTTGTTTTAATTCTTATATTTCTGCTACTCTATTCTAAATTATAAGCCTTTATATTTCTTGAACATGTACAGGATGAGAACCTGCTTTGTATCAGGTCCTGCACCTAGTTCATCACACCTATCCTCCCTCATTTTTGTTCTGTGAAGCAGTTTGCATTCCTGTTCCCCCAGTTTACAGATGACATTTTTGAGCTTTAGAGACATTTTGTTTTCTTTATATTGACTTTGCTTGCACATGGTCAGTGACTTACTTTATAATTAAATTTACTGGGGTGACATTGATTGAATAGGCTTCAAGTGTACAGTTCTATGATACATCATATCTCTATTTCATTGTGTGCCTGCCATCCAGAGTCAAATCTTCTGTCACCACATATTTGGCCCCCTTTAAACTTGACTACCTCTTCCACCCTGCTTCCTTAGTAACAACCATACTGTTGTTGGTGTTCATGATGTTTTAGTTTTTTCCCTTGTTTGTTCGTTATTTTCAGTTTTAGTTCCCATATATGCATAAAACTGTATGGTTCTTAGCTTTTTCTGTCCAGCTTATTTTGCTTGTATGACAATCTCAGGATCCGTCCATGTTTTTGCAAATGGTAATGCTCTTGCAAATGGGAGGATTATTCCTCTTTTTCTAATGACTGAGTAATACTCCATTGTGTATATCTTTATTCATCTTTATTCAATCATCTGTCAAAGGATGCTTTGCTTGTTTTCTACAGCTTGGTAACTGAATGATGCTGTGATTTTAAAAAAAAAAGGACATATATCTTTGAGAATAAGTCTTTGCAAACTTTTTGGATAGGTACCAAGAAAAAGTTGATGGGTTACATGTTAACTCTTCTTAATTTTTAAAGGAATATCCATACTGTTTTCAATAGAGGCTGTACCAGTTTACCATCCAACCTGTTGTAAGTTCCTTCTTCAACAGCAACCTCTCCAAAACTCATTACTTGGCTGGTTGATAATAGCTATTCTGACAGATGTGAGGTGGTATCTCATTGTAGTGTTGATTTGCACTGAACATCTTTTCATATATCTGTTAGCTATTTGTATCTTATTGGGAGCCAAAGTATCTGTTCAAGTTCCCTGTTCATTTATAAACTGTTTGGTGTTCAGTTCTATGAATTATTTATAAATTTTGGATATTGACCCCTCGTTGGAGCTGTTGTTTGCAAATATATTCTCCCTTTCAGTTGGTTTCATTTTTGTTTTTTGTTGGAGGTTTCTATTACTGTGCAGAACTTATTCTATTTTACTTTTAAATGGCCATATTAATTTATTTTTTACTTCCCTTTTCCTTTGCTTTTGGGGTCAAATTCATAAAATCCTGTGTATGACCAAGTTTCATTAAGTTTAGTACCTATGTTTTAATACATGGGGACAAACAGTAGTCTGGTTTAACTTTTGCATGTGGTTTTCTAATTTTCTCAGTACCATTTATTAAATAGACTACTTTCTCCATTGTATTTTGGGCTCCTTTGTCAACAAGGGAAGTTAATTTGCTCATACATATGTACATTTGTTTCTGGACTCAGCTCTCATTGGTCTTTGTCTGTTTTTCTGCTGATACCATGCTGGGGTTTTTTGTTGTTGTTTTGTATTGCTTTTTGTTTATTCTATTACAGTTATCCAGGTTTTCCCCTTTGCCTTCCTCCATCCAGCCCACCCACCACTCCTGCAGTTCATCATCACCACCTTGTTTTCCTTGTCCCTGTGACAGTCTTTAACTAATTGTTCTTTAACTAATCCCTTACCCTTCTTTCCACCATTCTCTTCCCCCTTCCTTTTCTCTGGCAGCTGTCAGTCTGTTCCCTGTTTCCATGTCTCTGGTTCTGTTTGCTCATTTTGTTCATTAGATTTCTCTTATAAGTAAGATTAATTGTCTTTTACCTAATTGGCTTATTTCACTTAGCATAATAGTCTCCAGTTCCATTCATGCTCATAAAAGATAAGAATTTTTTTTTTTTCTTTCTGTTCTATAGTATTACATTATTTAAAAGTACCACAGTTTTTTAATCCATTCATCTACTGATTGGTACTTAAGCTGTTTCCAGTGCTTTGCTATTGTAAATAATGCTGGTATGAATATGGGGATGCCTAAGTTCTTTTAAGTTGATGTTTTTCAGCTTCTTAAGATGAAATAGCTGGGTTAAAAGGCAGTTCCATTTTTAATTTTTTGAGGAAATTCTATACCACTTTTGACAGTACCATGTTATTTTAATTCATTGTTGCTGTGTAGTATAATTTGAAGTCAGGGAGTGCAATCCCTCTGGTTTTGTTCTTTTTACTTAGGATTGATTTGGCTGTTTGGGTTCTTTTGTGGTCCCCTACTAATCAGATGATTTTCTTTAGATAATGCCATTGGGGTTTTGATGGAGATTGCATTAAGTCTGTGTATTGCTTTCAATAATATCTTCGTTGTAACTGGTGATTCTTCAACTCCAAGAATATGCAATATCTTTCCATTTCATTGTGTCTTTTTCAATGTCTTTCAGTAATCCTTTATAGTTCTCAGCATATAGGTCCTTCACATTTTTAAGTTTATTCCTAGGCATTTTATTCTTTTTGTTGCAGTCGCAAAAGGAATTATTTGTTTTTTGAAAATTTTTATGAAATTTTGTTTATAGGAATGTGTGGTGCATTGAATTTTTGTACATAGATTTTTGTATTTTGCTACTTTACTGTATTTGTTTATTGTTTCTAATAATGGTTGGAGATTTTAGGTTTTTGTATAGAAAGAATCATGTCCTCTAAAAAAGTGACACTTATGAAAGCTTTTTTCCCCCCAGTTTCAATGCCTTTTACTTGTTTCTCTTGTCTTATTGCCCTGAGACTTCTAGTACTATGTGAAATAAGAGTGATGAGAGTGGACAGCCTTGTCTTGTTCCTAATCTTAGAAGAAAAGCTTCCAGTTTTTCACCGTTGAGGATGATATTATTAGCTGGGGGTTTATCATATATAGCCTTTATTATGTTGAGGTACTTTCATTCTATACCCATTTTATTGAATGTTCTAATTGTAAGTGGATATTATATCTTACCAAATGCGTTTTCTGCATTTCCTGATAACATAATGTGATCTTTATCCTTTGTTTTGTTAATGTAGTGTTTTGCACTAATCAGTGTGCATATGTTGAACCCATCCTTGTGTCCCTTGATCTTGACATATTACGTTTTTAAAGTATTGTTGTATTTGATTTGCTGTGTATTTTGTTTCAGATTTTTGCTTCTGTATTCATGAGAGATATTGATCTGTATTTTTTTTGTTTTATCTATGTCAGATTTTGTTATCAGGGTTAAATTGTCCTCTTATGTATTGGCAGTATTGTCTCCCATTTTTTAGAAGAGTTTGTGAAGGGTAAGGATCAGATTATCTCTGAATGTTTGGGAAAACTGACTAGTGAAGCATTCTGGTCTTGCAGTTTTGCTTTTTAGGAGTTTTCAGTTTTTTTGTTTTGTTTTTTTTTTGTTTTTGTTTTTTTATGTGTTTTGGGGGAGGGGAGGGAGAGATTGGGAGAGAAACATTAATCGGTGGCCTCTGATAGTTACCCCAAACTGCACCTGAACCCTCAACCTTAGCACATAATCTGGCTGGGAATTGAGCCAATGAACTTAGGCTTTGCGGGAAGATGCCCAACCCAGCCACATTGGTCAGGACTTAGTAGGTTTTTGATGGTTGTCTTCAATTTTCTCACTCTTGTTCCATCCTTTTAGATTGTCCATTTCTTCTATATTCACTCGAGAAAGGTTATATATTTCTAAAACTTACCTGGTTTTTGCAGGTTGCTGACTTTTGCAGGTGGTCTATAGTCTTTTATAGAATTTTTTTATGATCCTTTGTATTTTATGGTGTCTGTAGTAACTTCACCCCTTTCCTTTCTCATTTTGTTTGAGTCTTTTCTCTTTTTCTCTTAGTGAGTCTAGCCATGGGTTTGTCAATTTTATTAAACTTTACAAAAGAACCAGCCCTTGGTTGTATTAACTTTTGTATAGTATTTTTGTTCTAAATTTTATTCAGTTCCTCTCTAATTTTTATTATTTCTCTATGCTGACTTTGGGCTGCCTTTGTTTCTTTCCTAGTTCTTTAATGTCAGGTTATTTACTTAGGATTTCTTATTTCTTGACATAGGCCAGTGACTTTTTATTACAGATGTTTTTCAAGATGCTTTGGGTCCTGACTGTACCCTTGTGCTCCACCCATAGTTCCCTTTTGCCAAGGTCAAAATCAGGTCATTTCTCTTGCAGGACATGTTTGGGAATGTTATGTCCACTTATGTGCCTATATCTGTGTCTTTGTTTATAATGTTTAGTTCCTGTTTCCCACCCTGAGATCAGTTAATGATGGCTGCACATGAATGATATGATATCCTGTGTCCTTATAGGCCCCCTATACTCCTTTTCTTACTGAATTGATGTACCAGAATCTTAAGATGCTCATTGACCCCGTTTGTGTCCAGGACAAGGACACACGCAGTATCCACCACCTCATGCTGCCCCATGTTCGGTAAGGATCAGATACTTGCAAGCCTCTCTGGGCCATGGGAAGGAATGTTGCCAGAGCTGTAGTGGTGTAGGGGCTTTATTGACTTTGTTCCCAGACTCACCAGGTTCTCAGGTTATAGGTCGGGGTGAGGGTTAGGAGTGGGGATGCTCAGTGTGGAACCACCTATAGCACTTCAGCAGGTCTGGGCTGTGAGCAGGTCTGTCTGAAGTGCCTTGATAACTGCTGGGTATATTGAGCAGGAAACCTGGGCTTGCTGTCTGCTTTTTGCCTGTACTCCCAAGTCTAGCCTCTCTTCATGCTGTCTTTCACAAGTGCTTCCATGGGAGGCTTTGTCACACCACTATATCTTTAACCTGTGAACCTTTTCCTTATTAAAGCATGCCTATTATTTAGGAGTTTCTCCTTTTAAATCTAATGTGTTTTACATTTCTGCCTCTTACAATTAATTAGAGAAGAATTGATTTGCAAGAAGATTGAGAATGCTGTCTCTAGAATGCAGTCTGTCATTGAACTTGGGCGAGTGATTCGAGACCGCAAAGCTATTCCAATAAAGGTTTGAGATTTTATTTTTACATTTCACAGTCCTAAAAAATTATGTCTTAGAGTACTTTCTTAGTATAGAGAACTGCAGTGATGATATAAATTTTTGTTTCTTTCTATAATAAGGGCATGAATGATTTAGTCCTAGTTGAGCCTGATTAGTCTTGGAACTTGACAATTAAGATAAAACATTTAACATTCCATATTTTCTGCAGTTTTGAGGATTGGCTACTTAGTGAACTCTTTTGTCTTTTCTGCCTAGTATCCTTTGAAGGAAATTGTGGTTATTCATCAAGATCTAGAAGCTCTTAATGATATCAGGTCTTTGGAGAAGTATATCGTTGAGGTAAGGCAGATGATTTACCTCTTTGGGTTGAAGCAGACTTTCTTATTTCAATTAGGACTCTTCAGTAAACTACATTTTGAGTGTATAATTTATCCTTTTTATTGTGTATATCTTTATATACATACATTAATTTAACTGTCCATGAAATTTTACTCTCAGAATCATCATGAATTTTTACAGTGTTACTGTAATTCTTTTAAAATTTATTTCTAGGTCAATGAATTTCCTTAATTTAATTGGATTATTTATGCTTTCATGCACTTCTGTTCCTTGTAGTACTTTGTGATAATTAAAAAAAAACTTTGTTCTTTCAATTATATAAGTAACAAGTGAACCCATTGGTTATAAACAGTTAAGTACTAGCATAGCGTAAACAGTAAGGCCCTTCATCCCATTTTTCCCTGGAATCTCACCCCTCCCAGGGTAGCTCTGGTGAGAGTTGTCTCTAGCATTGTACACATGTATACACACATCGTTGGTTTTGTTTGTTCATACAGAAGATTGTGTGTATATAGTCTTGCTTTTTTCTCTTTTTTAAGATTTATTTGTTATTTTTAGAGGGAGGAGGTGGGAGAGAGGGAGAGGAACATCAAAAATGTATGGTTGCCTTTCACCTGCCTCCAGCTATAGAGCTGGCTGGAGACCTGGCTTGCAGCCTGGTTATGTGTGCCCTGGCTGGGAATTGAACCAGCAGCCTCCAGGTCACAGGCTGGCACCTAATCCATTATGCCAACAGCCAGGGCTTATATAGTCTTGCTTTTTTCACTTAGAATTTCATTAAGGGCATTTTGTGTTAAAATTTAAAAATCTACTTAATTCTTTCTACAGCTGCATAATGTTAGATTTTTGGCTGTATCATAATTTAATATCTCATATCGCTGGAAATACAGGTTTTTCATTACAAATAAAAGATTTGTGTGTATCTTTGTGTCTGTGCCAGAGTATGGACACTGGATAGATGACTAGAAGTAAAGATTTGAGATCAAGAGTTAAACTAGTGTCACTATTCCTCCAAAAATGCTTTATCCGATGATGTTTTAAAAATACATACTCTAAATTTCATTTTTATTATTTTTTAAAGATTTTATTTATTATTTCCAGAGGAGGGGGGAGGGAGAAGGGCTGGGAGGGAGAGAGTCATCAATGTATGGTTGCCTTTCACCTGTCTCCAGCTATGAACCTGGCTTGCGACCTTTGGGTTGGCAGGTTGATTCCTTATCCACTGTGCCACCAGCCAGAGCTTTAGAATATATTTTAATAGAATATCTTAGTCACTATTGGATCATGTAACACAGTTAAGTGTAATGGCAAAATTTAACACCTCCCTACAATTTGTTTCAGTCATATATCCTGTCCTGTCACCAGTTCCTGCTGTATTAGTAATTTTTGACTATCTTGATGAAGGCCTAAAATGTTGTAATTGATTCTTTTGGATAGTTAAGCTTTTGATGCTCAGAAATTCCTGTCCAGAAGTTACCTCTGAGAGATGAAGTTAATATTCCTATTCTATAATCATTGACTGATCTAGACAAAAAGGCTTTTAGTCTTTTATTTATTTTTTATTTATTATTGATAGACTTTGTGCAACCAGTCACCACACTTATATCACATTTTCATCAGTGCATAAAGAAATCCTGTATCCTTTAACACTCATGCACCATTTCCCCTTAAGATCCCACCATCCCTAGTCAGACATCAACCTGCTTCCTGTATCTGGGTGTGCCTATTCTGGACATTTCATGTAAGTGGAAATTATATAATATATGATCTTTTGTATCTACATCTTCCATTTTATTCAAGTTATAACATAATGTTTTATTTCTTTATATTAGTAAATAATAGTCCATTGTATAGACAGACTACATTGTCTTAATCAATTCAACATTGACTCACTTGTTTATTATGGATAATGTTACTGTCCACATTTGTGTGCAGCTTACCACAAAAATGGAGGCGTAGGTAAACCCACTGTACCTCCTTGCACAACCATGAGAAGGATTACATGTACCTCAAAACACAGAATAGCCAGGACGACCAGAAAATTGAACTGCATGGAAGTTCAACAAACAAAGAGTTTAATTAATACTAATCCAAAGGGGAAGTTGGGGCAGAGAGAGAGAGCTAGGAGGAGAGAACACAGTGTGGCGGCAGCGGTGGCAAGGCAGAGGTTTGCCACCAGTGGAACGGGTGGTCACACATTATAAAAAACCAGAAGGAATACCTAGAGAGTGACCTTAGCCAGATCGCACAGCTCATGGTTTCATCGTCAGGAAAATTAAAATTAAAGCCTTATTGCTTCTGGTTGTGAAAAATAGTGAGGGTTTGGGTTGGGTAAGAAACTGCTGGACAGTTTGTTTATAGAGGGTCCTCAAGGTCCTAGAACATATGCAAACCTACCCACTCTGGGAACCATTACCAGGGCAACAGCTAGAGGGATGTTTGTTGCATACGGAAAGGGAGTAAAGTGACTAGAAAAGGGACAAGTGCCAAGCAAGCAGCATTATTTCTTCTCTGACCCATCTTCAACATACAACCTCACAATGTGGTTAGCCATGTCACCCAGCTCCTCCTCTTACAGTGTAACAGGTGCAGTAGCTTTATCTAATACACACAGGCAAACACTGTAGGCTGTCAAATGGAGACAAGAAAAGTATAGATCAGAAGAGGGAGTAGATCAGAGTTCTAGGAGAACTAAATGAAACTGAGATAGCCAGCCAGTCAGATGCATAGTTCATCAGACAGCACAAAAAACTCAAAGAATATGACAAAGAAAATAAAGTTAGAGGCCCTGTATGGTGTCTCAGTAGATAGGCATGGGCCTGTGAACCCAGAAGTCGCTGGTTCAATTCCCAGCCAGGGCACATAAGGAGGGTGCAAGCCAGGTCTCCAGCAAGTCTGTAGCTGGAGGCAGGTGAAAGGCAACCATACATTGATGTTTCCTTCCGAGCCTGCCTCCCTTCCCCTCTTTCTAAAAATAATAAAATCCTTTTTAAAAAATAAATAAATGAAGAAATGTAGGTTACACTAAGAGAAAGAATATTCCATAGAGAAGGGAAATAAGCCAGAATTCAAACCAAAAAATTGAAGCATAACTAAGGCATAAACATTCAACCAGTACAGAATAAAGAAACAAGAATTGGAAAAAAACAAAGAGTCTTAGGAGCCTCTGGGAGAACTTTTAAGTGTACCAATATCCAAAAGTTAGAGGTGCCAGAAGAACAAGAGGAAGAGCAAGAAATTGAAAACTTTTTTTAAAAAGAATGATGAAGGAAAACTTTGTTAACTTGTAGAAGGAAATAGATGTACAAGTCTGGGATATACATAGTCCCAAACAAGGTGGATCCAAACAGGACCACACCAAGACACATCATAATTAAAATGTAAATTAAAAGTAGCAAGAGAAAAGCAGATAGTTACTGTCAAGGAGTTCCCGTAAGACTTGTCAGTTGATTTCTCAAAAGAACCTATGCAAGCAAGAAAGGACTGTCACTAAGTATCAAAGTTCTGAAATGCAAGGACTTATAACCAGTATTGCTCTATCCAGTAAAGCTGTCACTTAGAATGGCAGGACAGACAAAGTGCTTTCCAGACAAGGTGAAGCTAAGGGAGTTCATCATCACCAAGCCCATGTTATATGAAAACTTAAAGGGACATATTTAAGAAAAAGAACAACACTGAACAATAAAATAACAACAAACTCACAACTATCAACTGAATATGAAAAACAAAAACTAAGCAAAGAACTAGTAGGAGTATGTATGGAGAGCATATGGGAGGTTATCAGCTGGGAGGGGGAAGGCAAGAATGAAGCTAAAGGTATAGGGGTCAAGAAGCATAACTGGTAGGTAAAATATAGACAGGAAGACATTAAAAACATTTAAGTAGCCCTGGCTGGTGTGGCTCAGTGAATTGGTGCTGCCCTGCGAACCCAAAGGGCACTAGTTTGATTCCCCAGTCAGGGCACATAACCACATTGCAAGCCAGGTGTCCCCCCAGGTCCTTAGCTCTAGGCAGGTGAAAGGCAATCATACGTTGATGCTTCTCTCCCTTTCTCCCTACCTCTCTGCCTTTCTCTCTGACAATAATTAATAAAAATATTAAAAAAAAGAAAATGGACATCTTAAAAAATAATAATAGTAAAGAAAGAAACCAAAGAATGTATATTCATCACCTGTTTACATGAACTAAGTTGGGAGGATTCCGGGACACACAGGAGATCCCAAGAAGAGAGGGGCAAGTGGGAAAAAAATATTCAGACAATTGTAATAGCATAATCAATAAAACATTTTATAATATTTGTGTGCATTTTTTTATGGACATATGTTTTCATTTTCCTTGTTTTTTTTTTTGTCCA
The DNA here is from genome assembly GCA_004026585.1 of Noctilio leporinus. Taxonomy (NCBI): domain Eukaryota; kingdom Metazoa; phylum Chordata; class Mammalia; order Chiroptera; family Noctilionidae; genus Noctilio; species Noctilio leporinus. The sequence goes on from PVIW01003339.1 coordinate 87,507, forward strand.
TCAATTCATAGGAACTAAACGTTCGAAAGGTTACACTGTCTACAGATAAAAAAAAGTATGGTGTTCGGCTAAGGGCAGAACCAGATCACATGATCCTGGGGAAACGACTGAAGGGAGCCTTCAAGGCAGTGATGACTTCCATCAAGCAGCTAAGCTCTGAGGAGCTGGAGCAGTTCCAGAAGAGTGGTAGGTGTCAGTGCGATGGGAGTCTCAGCCTAATGAAGCATCTGTTTGACACTTTACCAGAACAGGTTCCTGAGTAAAAACTTTCCTGTTTATAAAGATGTTTATTAGACATATTTCTGATTTCTAAAACTCAAGGAAATAGAAATGATCCTTAACCGATCACACATTCATTTAATGTAGATTGAGTGCTGTTTAATATTCTAGGTGCTAGGGCACTGTTAAAATTAAGATTTAGTTTCTTTTAGTTACATAGCCATGTAATTGCATTATGAAATAGATAACACTAATTTTACATTCTGGTTTTCATTAATTCTTACACATTTTATTTTTATTTTGCATTTTTATATTAAAAATGTATGTATTACTCTTAAAATGCTCTTTTGATAACTGCATAGTTTGCTTTTATTTGGGTACTTGATAATGGTTTTTTTTTTTTTAATAATTTTTTTGTTGTTGTGTTATGTTTATCCCAGTTTCCCCCCATTGTTTTCCTCTGCCTCACCCTCCCTGTCCCCTCTCCCACAGTCAGTCCCCACATGTTGTCCATGTCCATGGATTGTTTATTAAACTGTTCCCCTTCTTTTCCTCTCATCCCCCCTCACCTCCCGTCTGCACAGCGTCAGTCTGATCCTGGTTTCTATGCCTCTGGTTCTGTCTTGCTTGTTTGTTTTATACATTAGTCTCCTGTATTAGGTGAGATCATACGGTATTTGTCTTTCACTGCCTGGCTTATTTCACTAAGCATATTCTCCAGTTCCACCCATGTTGTCTTAAAAGGTAATTCTTTCATTCTGCTGCATAGTATTCCATTGTGTAAATGTATCAGTTTTTTTGTTTGTTTTCTGCATACATTCACTGATGGCATTTAGGCTCTTTCCATCACTTGGTTATTGTAAATAGCACTATTATGAAGAAAAAGATGTATAAGTTCTTCTGAAATGGTGTTTGTTCGTATATAGCAGTGGAATCGCTGAAACAAAAGGCAGTTTCATTTTTAATTTTGTTAGGAAATTCCATAGTGTTTTCCATAGTGGCTGCTACAGTCTGCATTCCCACCAATAGTGTGCACTAGGGTTGCCTTTTCTTAACATCCTCACTAGTACTTGTTTTTGATTTGTTAATGATAGCCATTGTGACAGGTCTGAGGTGGTATCTCATTGTGGTTTTAATTAGCTAGCATCTCTCTGATGAGTAGTGATGTTGAGCATTTTTTCATATGCCTATGAGCCCTTTGTATGTCCTCCTTAGAGAAGTGTCTGTTAAAGGTCTTTTCCCATTTTTTACTTGGGTTGTTTGTCTCCCTGGTGTTGAGTCATGTAAATTTTTTACATATGTATTTTGGAGATCAAACTCTTTGTCTGAGTTAACCGGCAAATATGTTTTCCTCTACAGTTGTTTCCCTTTTAATTTTGCTGATGTTTTCTTTACCTGAGCAGAAACTTTTCAGTTTGCTATAGTCCCATTTGTTTATTCTTATTTTTACCCTTGCCCTAGGAAAAACAGCAGTGAAAATATTGCTGTGTGGGATATCTGCAATTTTTCTGCCTGCGTTTTCCTCTAGGACTTTTAGGGTAGCACAGCTTATGTTTAAGTCTTTTATCCATTTTAAGATTATTCTGGTATATGGTATAAGTCGGTGGTCTAGCTTTATTTTTTTCCATTTCCCTGTCCAGTTCTCCCAACAGCACTTATTGAAGAGACTATTTGCGCTCTGTTTTTCTTTCTTCACTTTATGATGCGTATTAATTGACCAAAGAGCCCGAGGTTTGTGTCTGGGCTATCTAGTCCATTTGTCTATATGTCTATTCTTATGCCAGTACCAGATTATTTTGATTACAGTCGCCTTGTAGTATATTCAATATTGTGATCCGTCCTCATACTTCATGCTGCTTTGTTAAGATTGCTATAGCTCCTTGGGGTCGTTTTTGGCTCCACTTAAAATTGTTAAGTATTCTAGCCCTGGCTGGTGTGGCTCAGTGGACTGAGCAATGGCCTGCTAAGCAAAGGGTCACTGGTTTGATTCCCAGTCAGGGCACATGACTGGGTTGCTGACCAGGTCCCCAGTTGGCCATGTGTGAAAGTAACCAATTCATGTTTTTGTCACATTTTTATATTTCTTTCTCTTTCTCCCTCCTTAACTTTTTTAAAAAAAGAAAGGAAATTTTACATATTCTCGATCTATGAAATATGATATTGGTATTTTAATAGGGATTGCATCGAACCTGTAAATTACTTTCGGTAGTGTAGACATTTTAATGATGTTAATTCTTTCCAGCCATGAACATGGTATATGCTTCCATTTATTTGCATCTTCCTTGATTTCTTTCTTCAGTGTTCTGTAGTTTTCCGAGTACAAGTCCTTTACCTCCTTGGTTAAGTTTATTCCAGGTACTTTATTTTTCTTGTTGCTATAGTAAGTGGGATTTGATTTCTAGTTTCTTTTTCTGATGTTTCATTGTTGGTATACAGTAATAGTTTTGATTTCTGCATATTGACTTATTTCCAGCTATTTTGTTGAATTTGCCTATTAGGGTAGTTTTTTGGTGAAGTCTCTCGGGTCTCTGTACTGTACTATCATGTCATCTGCAAATAATGACAGAAGTACTTCTTCCTTTTCAAATTGGGTGCTTTTTACTCCTTTTTCTTCTCTGAATGCTATGGCTAGAACTTCCAAAACAATGTTGAACAGAAGTGGAAAGAGTAGACAGCCTTGTCTTGTTCCTGATCTTAGGGGGAAAGGTTTTAGATTTTGCCCATTGAGTAGGATGTTGGCTGCAGGTTTCTCAAAAATGGCCTTATTATACCATCCTTGGGTCCCTGGGATGAATTCCACTTGATCATGGTGTATGATTATTTTAATGTGTTGCTGTATCCAATTTCACAATGTTTTTTTGGTGGATTTCAGAATCTGTGTTCATCAGACATATTGGCCTATAGTATTTTTTTCTTTCTTGTGTCTTGACCCGATTTTGGGATCAGAACAATAGTGGCTTCGTAGAGTTTGGGAGTCCTTCCTCTTGGATCTTTGCAATAGGTTGAGAAGGATGGGAGTTAGTTCCTTCCTAATTGTTTGGTAAAATTTGCCTGTGTTTCCATATATTTTCTGTGGCTTTTGTTCGCTGGGAGCTTTTGATGACACTACCTCAGTTTTAGTAGTTGTTATTGGTGTATTCAGGCTTTCTGATTCCTCTTGATTCATTCAGTTTTGGAAGACTGTGTTTCCAGAAATTTGTCCATTTCACCCAGGCTATTAAGTTTCTTATCGTGTAATTGTAGTATTATAGTAATTTCTTAAAGTCCTTTGTTTTTCCTTGGTATCAGTTGTGATTTCTCTTCTTTTGTTTCTGATTATATTTATTTGGATCCTTATTCTTTTTTCTTGATTTGTCTGGTTAAAGCCTTGTAAATTTTGTTTATCTTTTCAAAGAACCAGCTCCTGGATTTAATGATCCTTTACGTTGTCCTTTTAGTCTTGATTATTTTCTTCCCTCTACTCGCTTTGAGCTTTATTTTTCCTCTAGTTCTTGTAGCTTTATGGTTATGTTGTTTATTTCAGATTCCTCTATTCCTTTTAGGTAGGCCTATATTGCTGTGAACTTCCCCCCTGAGGACTGCCTTCACTGTGTCCCATAGGTTTTTGACTGTTTTCTGTTCATTTTCATTTCTTTTCAGAAACTTTGATTTCTTCCATGATCTCATGGTTCACACAATCATTATTTAATAGTATGTTATTAAATCTCTATGAATTTGAAAGTTTTGGGGGTTTTTACTTTGAGGTTGGTTTCTAGTTTCAAGCCATTGTGATCTGAGGAGATGGTTGGTGTGATCTGAATTTTCTTTCATTTGTGGAGGCTTGCTTTGTGTCCTACCATGTAGTCTGTTTTTGAGAATGCTCCATGTGCATTTGAAAAAATGTGTATTTTGTTTCTTTGGGGTGAAAAGTTCTATATATACAGGGTACACACAATCAGTTGGCAATAACATTGTATCTCCTTATTATCACATGCTTATTAATTTTGAAAAACTATTCTAAGGTTATGATTTGTCATCATTGTTTAGAATATAAAGTATTCAATCCTAAGAGCAACTGCCATGTTGAAGGAACACAGTGTTAGAGCAACCATAGTTCTAGAATGAAGGAAATTGCGAACTTTAAGATCATCCTTTTACATACAGTTTACAACATGAAGAAGGTGTCTGATGCTGATCCTGATGTTGCCACACCAACAAGAAAAACGCGTAAGGTACAGAAGGATCACTCAAGTCCAGATATTGTACACAGAATCCAGAAGATCATCAGAAGATGCAGGAAAGTCAGTGAGCTCCATAGCAAGAGAACTGTAGATGTCGGATACAACAGTTCCCAAGATTCTTGCTGAAGGTATCAGATGCAGATCTATGTTCTTCGAAGAAGCCAGTTTATGACACAGAAGACAAGGGAAAGACACTTTGAAAAAGCAAAGACACTGCTAACAAAATGGAAAAATCCCAAAGAGAAAAACCTTCTGATTTTCTTCTTCAATGCAAAGAATTTTAAGCAGGACCAAACAGTCCACAGAAGAAACAACAGGTAACTCTGTGAGAACCTTAACAAAGTCCCAATTGTCATGAAAACGAAATTTCCTGCTACAGTGATGGTGTTAGGTGTTGTCAGCAATGAAGAAGATAACATGACCCTGCATTTGTTTCCACAAGGCTTGAAGGTGACTGCTGATGTTTGCCTTGACGTTTTGAGAGAAGTAGTTGTACTGTGGATGGATGAAGCAAGTTACAAACGGATGTCATTTTATCTTTCAACAAGATGGTGCACCAGCACATAATGCCAAAAAGGTGCAAGAATGTCTCAGTGTCAGTGTTCCTGAACTCTGGTCAGAGGAAATCTGGCTGCCTTGTTCACCACATGCAGTTCCTTTAGACTATTATGCATGGAGTGTTTATGAGAGAGATGTTAATAAACAACTTCATTCCAATAAAGTGGCTGTTAAAGCCAGATTGAAAATATGATGTCCACAGATAAAGAAAAGTTAATCAAGGCGTGCTCAAGATTCCAAAGTTGAATCAATTCTGTTACTGCAGCAAATGGAGAATTTTTTGAACAATTTAAAAAGTAATGACAGTGTTTACGTATTTATATATAAGAGTAAAAGTATTTCAAAATATAACACTTGTGGTATGTTGTTTATTTACTAAAATTTTGCCACTTCATCATGCACAACCTGTGTATCAGTTAAGTTCATTTCATCTAGAGTGCTATTCAGTGCCACAATATCCTTGGTATTTCTTTTGCTTTGAAAAGTCTGTGCATTGTTGATGGTGAGGGGTATTAAAATCCTCTACTTTGAGTGTGTTGCTGTCAATCTCCTTGTTGAAGTCCTCCAGGATTTTCCCTATATATTTGGGTGCTCCAGTGTTGGGTGCATATATGTTTACAAGGGTTATATCTTCTTGATGGATTGTTCCCTTATGTATTACGGAATGTCCTTCTTTGTCAGTTTTTGTGGATTTCTTTATAAAACCTGTTACGTCTAATATAAGTACTGCAACCCCAGCCTTCTTTTCATGTCCATTTCCTTGCAATATATTTTTCCATCCCTTCAATCTGTGTCGATCTTTTGTTCTGAGATGGGTTTCTTGTAAACAGCATATGTGTGGGTTCTGTTTTATCACCCATTCAGGTACCCTGTGTCTTTTGATTGGTACATTGTGTTTAAGGTTATTATTGATAGGTACTTTTTCATTGACATTTTTCCCCTTTGTACCTATGTTCCTCTTTGTCTCTCTTTTTTTTTTCCGTCTTTTTTAAAGCAGACCCTGTAGCTTCTCTTGTAGTTCTGATTTGGTGTAGATGAATTCTTTTAGCCTTCTTTTGTCTTGGAAACTCCTTATTTTTTCCTTCCATTTTGAATGAGAGCCTTGCTGGGGAGAGTATTCTTGGTTGCAGGCCTTTGTTTTCCATTGCTTGAAATATTTTTTGCCATTCCCTTCTGGCTTGTAGTGTCTCTTTTGAGAAATCAGCTGATAATGTTATCAGAGTCCCCTAATATGTTATTAGCTACTTCTTTCTTGCTGCATTTATGAATCTCTCTTTGTCTTTGAAATTTGCTATTTTAATGATGATGTGTCTTGGAGTTGGCTTGTTTGGGTTCATCTTCATTGGGACCCTCTGTGCTTCCGGAACTTGAGTGACATTTTCACTCATCAAGTTAGGGAAGGTTTTAGTCATTACTTTTTCAAACAAATCTTCTGTCCCTTACTTCTTTTCTCCTTCTGGTTTCCCTGTGTTATAGATATTATTGTTTCATGTTGTCCCACAGGTCTCTAAAACCTCATAATAATTTTCAGTCTTTTTTTTTTTCCATTATTTTTGTACTGTCTTGGATTTTTTTCTATGTTATCCTCCAGTTTGCTAATCCAGTTCTCTGCTTCTTCTGGCCTGCTTTTGATTCCTTCTGCCGTATTTTTCAATTCAGAAATTATACTTTTCATTTCCTTCAGGCTCTTATTAATACTTTCTGTGTCCTTTTTAATGCTGTTGTAGTTCTCAGTAAATTTTTTGTAGCTTCCCTGGAGTTGTTTGTAGTTTTACTTGATTTTGCTGAGCTCATTGAGCTTTTCTTTAATTATTTAGATCTGACATCTTGTGATGTCAGATCACATCCCAGTCTGGACCTAGTCCGACTGTTGGAGCCTACCAGAAATCTACTGTCTTTGTGTTCTTCTGTTTTCATCCAGTTAATCTGTTATCATCTGTCAGGTGTACGCACTGCTAGTTGGGACCAATTAATTCAGTCCATCTGTGATCAGGGGTTAGACTTCAGTACCGCTGGGTGGGGCAGATTAATTTATGGTTTCCTGGCTTGTGTCTGTATACAACTATAGACATTGGGTCAAGAGGACACATCATCCTAAAGTCTCTATTCTATGAATTTTTTTTAATCAAAAAGTGGCATAGTATACATAAAACAGGTCTGTTTCGGGATAAGATACTGATTAACTGTAGCAGTTGCTTTTCTTATAGGGACCATTGTTGTGGGAGGCCATGAATTACATGAAGAAGACATTCGTCTCATGTACAGCTTTGATCAGGCAACAAGTGGGACAGCACAGTTTGAAGCACACTCAGATGCTCAGGTATTTTTCTCTTCCCGAAAGCATCTCTTTACCAAAAGATAAGACATTCCATTCCTGAAATATTGATAGTTTGTGTCATGGTTAAATAAACTAGTTAACTCATTTTAGATTGACTTATTAAACTCCTCTGTTACACGATTTTTACACGTGCATTGACATTTTGTGATTTCTGTATGTGAGTAATAGTCCCAAGTGTTTGGTCATACTGAAATGAATAAGTAGTGTAATCTCACCCTTCAAAGAATGAATAAATCATGGAGAAAGGAAAGTAAGTTAAATTGTTACTCTGTCTGATAAGTTATCTGTTAGAAATAAGTACTGAAAAGAGCTCCTTGATAAAGTATGAGGTAGAACCCTGACTGATGTGGCTCAGTGGATTGAGTGTTGTCCCATGAAGAGAAAGGTCACTGGTTCAGTTCAGTTCCTGGTCTGGGCATGTACCTTAGTTGCAGACCAGGTTTCCTGTTGGGGGTGTGCCAGAGGCAACCAACTGATGTTTTTCTCACACATCAATGTTTCTTTCCCTTGTTCACCCTCTCTTCCTTTCTGCCTAAAATATAAGTAAATCAAATCAAAGGGTGGGGTAGAGGTGGGAGTGGTTAGGAAGTGCTCTTCAAACAGGGTGTACGAACAGTTTTGAATTTAGGGGCCAACAACTTTTATTGTAATGGAGCATTATCTTTTTACTCCTTATCAGACTTCAGGCATATAGGTTCTAAGATCTCTAGTGTCTGAATGGCGGGGCGGGCGGGGGGCGGGGGCGGTTGTTGATGGAGTCCCTCTTTGCCTAACATGCAAAATTCAGTGGGAGGTGGGGAGTACCTTGTCTGAAGTTGCCAACCTCAAGTCTTCACGTAGGCGTTTATATTAGATGTAGTCTGCATGAGGGCATACTGGTGTAAGGAGCCAAAAATGAGGAAGCTAGAAAGGAATGAAGGGAGTGCAGGGAGGACAGTAAATACTGAGATGGTGCAGTTCTTCCTGGTTTCAGCCAGTGTAAGGGAGAGCTTGGTGAAGTGTACACTTAAGATGTCATTGTGGGCTATGGTGGCCCTGCCCTGATTCATCCTCCATTTCCAGTTCTGCCTTCTGTACATTCATGAAGTTTATCTTTTCTGATTGAGCTCCGTATAAGGTAAATGGTGATGTGACTTAATTTACACATTTACTCCACTCTTGATAGAAATGACACATATCATTAGTACATCATCATTGACAACCTTCAGAACAGATGAAGTAGAAAAGTAGGCACAGTTGACAAGAAGACGATAATTTAACTCAAGTACTGTGGTCCATTTTAGAAATTATTTTTTGAATCACAGTAATAAACCAAATGATAAAAGGAGTTCGTGTTAAGAAAAAGCAGATGGTTTCTTTTAATCCACTTGTTGGTTGCGGATCCATTGTGAAAAGCTACTGTTAAGTATTTCATGACTATTAATCTTTTTATCAGAAGAGCTAATATTACTAGGTAAAACGCAGGGTTGAGAGACTTAACGAAAGCTGGTCTCAGAATCTCCTGTAAGCAGCACCCTACAGAAGAAAAAGAGAAAGCTGCACCTCCAAGGATTAAGCAATTGCTGATTTCAAACAAGAATCTGAACTATAAAGAAATTAGATTAACTATGTCCTTTGCTCAGTTTTGTAAATAAATATAGCTACATATTAGACTTCTCAGAATTTAGTTTTAATTAGCATTTTTTTGAGTTTGAAAGAACTGGTTTTCCACAAATGATTGTCATGGTGTGCTCTATTTATTCCTATAGGCTTTGGTTCTCTTAGACGTCACCCCTGACCAATCAATGATGGATGAAGGAGTGGCTCGGGAAGTCATCAATCGCATCCAGAAACTTCGCAAAAAGGTTTGTCAGATTAAGAGCAAGCTGCTATTTTAAGTTTTGGGGAGGAGAGGAGAGAAAGGTAGGTAATAACAGTTATCAGTTAATGAAAATTAGTTGCTAATTATATATTCCATTCAGGTTATGCTCTGCAGGAAAGTTAGGCACCTTTCCCTCTCTGTAGTTCACATCCAAGCTGGATATGGCTGCTTTGTGTCTCTGACTAAGAACTTATAGTCAAAATGTGCCCCTTGTCCTACTGTTTCCAGTTTCCTGAGACTTCAACAAAATCATCTCCTGGCTGGTACAGGAGGTCATCAGAGATGGCAGTGGGTCTCTCTGAGGAAGAGTATACATGCAGTCAGGTCAGCATGCAAAGGCTTTTAACTCAGGGCAGGTATTGTTGGATCTAGACAGAAAGGATGGGTCCCATTGGGGAGCTGAGAGCCATGGCAAGTAGACAGAGACCATTGTCTGCTCCTAACAGGTAAGAGCCAGAGAGCTCCTACCTCTAGGAGGTCTCCTAACCAGCCCTGTTCTTTAAGCTAGGTTTTTGAAATACATATTTTAGGGTCTCACTGCTATTATATAAACAGGCAACTTACGAGCTCTTGTCTCAGTACTGTGCACTGTGAGTGAGTTCTCACTGTGTCTCTCCTTTGTTTAAGAGCAGGATTGGGCAGGGAGGCTACTTTTCCATAATGATTCAGCATTTACAAATAACCAAGTTCTTTTCTTTTTTATTTTTCTGTCTGTGCTTTTAGTGTAATCTGGTTCCAACTGATAAAATAACAGTTTATTATATGGTACAATCTGAAGGAAAGTATCTGAGTACCATTATTGAAAGCCATATGGAGTTCATATTTGCCACCATAAAGGCTCCCTTAAAACCATATCCAGTGCCTACCTCAGATCAAATTCTTATTGAAGAAAAAATTCAGGTGAGTTTTCGAGTCCTGTTAAACTACTTAAGATATCTCATATTACATTACATGTTAAGTTTATGTACTAACCAATCTTTTATTCATCTAAAGAATTCATTTTTTTCCTACTTCAAATATTTTATGTTTTAGAGAGAAGATAGGTATGAGGGAGAGGGAGAGAAACATTTGTGTGATGGAGAAACATCAATCATTTATCTCTTGCATGTGCCCCTCCTGGGGCCCAAACCCACAGCCCACTCATGTGCCATTACCAGGAATTGAACCAGCAACATTTTGGTTTGCAGGACTATGCCTAATCAACTGAGCCATGCTGTTCAGGGCTATATACAACCTCCTGTTCCCTCAGTAGTAATTGGTTTAGTATTTACTGAATTACTGCTTTGAACAATAGTCTGTAGGGTTAGAGAGATGATGTCCAGGATAGGAGAGAAGGAAGGATGGGAGATCTATTCTCCAAGCAGTTTTTTGGGGGAAAGTTACCAGGAAGTACATAAGAATTGCTAATATCGCATGGTTTTATGGGTTAGTTATATCTAAAACTAGGAAAGTCCATATTATTCCAGGAATTATTGTTAAAGTAAACTGCAGTTGACCTGAAAAGCAGCTAACTTTTAAAATAGTAGGTTATAGCCCTGGCTGGTAGCTCAGTGGATAGGCACCAGCTTACCAACCCAAAGGTCACTGGTTCCAATCCCAGCCAGGGCACATAACGAGGTTTCAGGCCAGGTCTCCAGCCAGGTCCTTAGCTGGAAGCAGGTGAAAGGCAACCATGCATTGATGTTTCTCTCCCTCTTTGCTTCTTTCCTTTGACCTCTCTTTGGAAATAATAAAACTAAAAAATTTTTTTAAATAGTAGGTTGTACATGAAGCTAAGATTTTATTTCCTATGGGTACATTTTAGATGTAACTGAAAATCTTCTTCTAAGACATGGCTGGAAGTTGGTCATACTTAGTAGGGGAAGAAAATCTATGTCCTCATTTTTTTTTTTTCATTCATTTGCTCCTTTTTTGTTCCTATTTTCTATGGAACAAATAAGGTATACATGCAAGGGTTGGCAATGACTATCTTTTTTAGTGAGGGCAACTTATAAGACAGTTTCATTTACATTTTTAACAAACAAGGTATAAGAAAAATGAGGGGGATAAATGTAGCCCTGGCTTACTTTAATGATGGGATTGAATGTGCTCTCAGAGTTGGAGAAAGTTTTTAATTTTAGAAAAAATATTTACCATGTTATTTGTGACACTGGTCAAGTGCTGCAGTTACTGAATCACATATTTTTTAGTTAAAGGGGTCTGACCTGGAAATTACAATAACCAGAGGATTATCCGAGCCTAGCCCTGCTTGTGCATATGTCAATCTTTACATTTGTGCGAACGGTATTGAGCAAGGTAAGAGGAAATGAATATATGGTTTGTATTTTGTTCTTTACTTACACCTATGAATATCTTTGAAGCTATTAGAAAATTAGTAAAATTAAGCCCTGGCTGGTAGCACAGTGGATAAGGCGCCGGCCTGTGAACTCAAAGGTTGCAGGTTTGATTCCCCAGCCAGGGCACATGACCAGGTTGTAAACCAGGTCTCCAGTCAGGTCTGTGGCTGGAGGCAGGTGAAACGCAACCATACATTGATGTCTCTCTCCCTCTCTGCCTCTCTCCCTTCCCCTCTTTCTAAAAATAATGAAATAAAATCTTTTAAAAAAAAATTTAAAAAAATAAAATAAAATTACATGACAGGCTATAAAGCAGCTTCACAAAAAATTACAAACAACCCCTGGCTGGTAGCGCAGTGGTTAAGGCGCCGACCTGCGAACCCAAAGGTCGCAGGTTCGATTCCCCAGCCAGGGCAAATAACCAGGTTGCAAGCCAGGTCTCCAGTCAGGTCTGTGGCTGAAGGCAGGTGAAACGCAACCACACATTGATGTCTCTTTCCCTCTCTGCCTCTCTCCCTTCCCCTCTTTCTAAAAATAATGAAATAAAATCTTAAAAAAAAAAATTACAAACACAACATAAACAAAAGTATGGAGTACCTCAGCAAAGAAAAAAGACATAAATCAAATGCAAATTTAGAAATGAAATGAAACCTATAACTACTGAAATAACAATCTCAGTAGATGGGCTCAACAACAGAATAAACAGATGAGAAAGAAACTGTGGACTGGATGAAAGAGCAATAGATATTATCCATTCTGAAGGACAGAGAGGTTTATAAACTTGATGACTTTTTTGTAAAAAAAAAAAAAAAGAAAGACACTGAAAGAAAGATTACACAAGTGTGTGTATTCATTCATCTGTAATACCTCAGCAGGGCATCTAAGAAAATGGCCAATTGTGTTCCGCACATAACACACCATGGACTTGGGTAGAGTAGTAAATTATAAACACCAAAATGAAAGTATTTTTAACGTGATTTAATTATTAAATGCTCCCAAGTAGGTACAACAGTGGGAAAAAAATGAAGGGCTCTTCAAGATCAGTAAGGCAAAAACGAAAGTTTCATATTCTTATCTCTTAATTCTGGGAGAGAGAAGAAAGGACAGGACTTGTAAAAGTAATCAAAGAAATATGACTTCTGAAATTTGGCAAAACATAAATCTCTGGAGTCAAGAAGCTGAAAGAACCAAATTCAGGAAAAACCCCAGAGAATCTGCATCAAGGTAACACAAACTGATCAGAACTGTTCAAAAAATCTTGAAAGTACAGAGATGTGACACCTAGTAAGATGGCAGCATAGGCAGGCATGGCTCACCTCTTCATTCAATCACATCAGAATTACAACTAAAATGTAGAACAACCATCAGGACCATTGGGAATCGAGTTGAGTGGAAGTCTGACAACTACGAAATTAAAGAAACCACATCCATCCAGGTGGTGGATAAAAATTCGGAAGGGATATTTTGGGAATGAGAAGTCCAGCCCCACACCAGGTCCCCACAGTCCAGAGTTCCTGTGCCAGGAATAAGTCCCCTCAACTTCTGGCTACAAAAACCAGAGAGGATTGAGTTAGTGAAAGAAACTGGTAGATCTGCAAGCTTTTCCTCTTAAGTAACCCACACATGGATTTACCCAGACTCAGTCACTCCTTCTGAGCTCCAGCACTGGGGTAGCAGCTTGAAAGGCAGTGGTATATAGGGAAAACTGAAGTATCAGGCATCAAGGCCAGCAGAGGCCATTGGCTCTTCTAAACCTTTCTCCCACAGTCTGCAAGTTGGTGCCATATCTGAGACTTTTATCAATCTGGCTAACACTTTTGACCCACCCCAGAGACTGCTGTGCCCAATTTACTTGCCCACCCAAGCTGTATTTCCATATGAATGACTGGTCTTGGCTCCTGCCTCACAACTTCCTAAATACAATCAAATAAGCTACAGCTAGCCACTTAAGCCTCAGGCCCCAGCCCTAGTAGAACCCAGGCTATATTCATAGCTTGGCTTCACCTGGGAATCCCCCTGCCCAGCACATTTAGCCATCTCAGATTGCTTTATAGCTCAGGCAGGTTACCCCAGGCAAAACACAGATGGGGCTGACCTTGGTCTCACCCCAAAAACCCCAGGGCCGGTGCACCCAATGGATAGCTTCAGACCATGTCAGAGCACCACTGCCCTACCACTGCACAGCTGATCCTTCATAGAGGGCTGAGATTTTTGGTCAGTGTTCACAGCCAGTCCTTGTAGCTGAGTGGCCTAGGTAAACTATAGCAGGGAAGGTTGCTCCTTGACTACAATTGGGTGATAGGACAGCTGTGCTACTGGATACTACAGGACACCTACTACATTACATCATACTAAGGATGGGTGTCAAAAGAGCACTACCAAATACACAGACACAAACACAGGGAGGCTTCCACATTGAGAAGGCAAAGAAATACGGCCCAAGTAAGAGATAACCAGCCTATGAGATGTAGAGTTCAAAACACTGGTGATCAGGATTGAGTATGGCCATTTAAAAAAGAAAGAACTGAAGGTTATAAAAGTAAAAATAGATATACCAACAGTGATGGGAAGGAAACTGGATTCTAAACAAGGATTTGTGACAATAGAAAGAACATTCACCCAGAACAGAAAGAAGAATCAAGAACTTAATAAAAGGAGAAAATTAGGAACCTCTAGGACTTAAAATGTACCAATATCCGAAATATAAGGGATGCGAGTAGGAAGAGAGGGAGATCAAGAAATTGAAAACTTATTTGAAAATAGAATGAGAGAAAACTTCCTAATTTGGCAAAGGAAACAGACATATAAATCCAGGAACCACAGAGTTCCAAACAAGTTGGACTAAAGAGGAACACGACACATGATTAAAATGCCAAAGGCTAAGATTCTATCTTTAGATAGAATCTTAAAAGCAGTAAGAGAGGAGAGCTACCTACAGTGCAGTTCCCATAACTGTCAGATGATTTCTCAAAAGAAACATTGCAGGCATGAAGGGGCTGGCAAGAAGTATCCAAAGTGATGAAAAGCAGGGACCTACAACCAAGATTACGGTATCCAACAAAGCTATCATTAAGAATGGAAGGGCAGATTAAGGGCTTCCCTGACAAGATAAAGGAGTTCATCATCACCGGGTCATTTTATGAAATGCCAAAGGGCTTATTTAAGAAAAGATAAAAAACTATGAGCAGTAAAATGACAACAAACTCACAACTGTCAACAGCTTAATCAAAAAAATAAAATCAAAAGCAGACTAAGGAAACAACCAAAACAGGAGGAACAGAATCATAGGTATGTGGATCATTTGGAGGGTTATTTGGTTGTCTGAGGGAAGGGGACGAAATGAGGAAAGGGTGCAGAGATCAAGAAGTATAATTGATAATTGATAACAAAATGAAAGGGTGAAGCCAAATAACATACATACATGCATGATCCATGGATATGAACTAGGGGGAAGGTTTTGCTGGAGGGTAATGAGGTACCAGACAGGGGTGGGGGGCCAAAGGGGAAGAATTTAGGTCAACTGAAACAGCATAATTAATAAAGTATCCTTTAAAAATAGAGATGCTGAACTTAGAGGGGGAAATAATTTGAATGATACTCAATTTCTTCTCAGAAACCATGAGAACCAGAAGGTAAAAGGACATTTTTGAAATGCTAAAGGATGTATAGCATCTACCCAGAATGTTGTATCAAGAAAAATATCTTTCTGAATGAATAAAGTCAAGGCAATTTCAAGTGAAGGAAAAGTAAAAGAATTTGTTATTAGTTGTGTTACGTATTTTGTAACACCTACTGCAAATAATAAAAATAAAAGCCCATAGCAAGAGATGCATACAAAAACAGTAGACAAAAATGGAGCTACATGTTCCAATAACCCACCAGAAACTTGGGAAAAGAGAACAAATAGCAGAAAATTTAATTGTAAGACCTAAGATTAACATCAATAATTAACAGTAAAATATAGATGGTTTGAATTTGCAGTGACACAAGTTACTGGGTATATGCTGTACAAAAAGCAAACAAAAATATATGAGTATATTTTGCCAAATTGTGAAGCAGCTGATGGCACCAGAAGTAGTTTATCCAAGTGCTGCACAACCTGAGATAATGGTGGATTCTTGTCTCAAAGACCATTTCAGTCTCCTACTCAATCCCACAGTTATTGTAAGATCAGAGAGAGGAGGGCTTTTTTACTCATTCTTTCCAGCTTTTTGCATGCAGGGCCCTATCCGTTTGCACCTTTTCTAGCTTACGCCATGCTCAGGCCCTATCCATGTATCTTGGTAGTGTTAATGTGTGCTCAGGCTCAGTCCATTTATACCTCTAGTTTTTGACATGCTGTGTCACCACTCCCCTGGTGCTTCCACTATTTTATGGAAACAAATACACCCACATTACAAGGTAAATGGATGAAGGTGTTACCTTTTTGTGACTACTCCCTATGGACTGGCAAAGAGTGTAGACTTAACTATTCTGGGCTAAAGATTCTTACTGTCTAACAAAGGAGCAGAGGTCAGTAATAGAGGGAATCCTTTACATGATGGAGGATTGCTTTGTTGTCTTTTGAAGGCAGCATATGCGGTGTCTTTGAAAATGGCACTGCTTCATTTTTCAATAGACAGTTTTGCAAATGGGCTTCCAGAAAGAGACTATTGTGCAAACAGTGTTTACTGTAAAAGGTCAGATACTGTAGAGACTAAAGGATCCCCATGATCTAATCCTGAACTAGATTTGGGTGCTCACCCTCCATTAGCAGAATAAATTTCCTGAGGAAGCCACAGAGTGGGAAATGCAGAAAAAAGGAAAAGAAATAAAAGGAAGTGAAAAGTAACATTGTCACTTAACTTTGGGAGCAGCTGTCCCTCTCTGAAAGAGGAATTTTAAATCTTCAGAAGTGTAGGTCCTGCTTTGCCTTGCATATCAATAGCAGCAGCTTCAGGAAGTGCCCGCTTTGTGTATGGTGGATCCAAGGCTTGATTCCCATGAGCTTTATAAAGGGAAAAGAATGTTATCAGCAGGATGTCAAAGGGACCAGTTCATTGCTCAGCAATTTGCTGTTCAGGGCCTTATTTTCCTGGTCTTTAGTAAAACTAGGTCTCCAAGCTGAAATTGGTGGAAGAGCTGGTCACATGGATCTGCAATGAGCAAACTTTGCAGAATTGTTAGTTTTTGCCTTAGATGTTGTACATGCTGTTCAGTCATGCTCTTACCTAAAGAAAATGTTCCTAAAACAGAAACTTGGATCTCAAAGTATTTTTAAAAGGCTTAATTAAGCCCACTTCAGGACGCTGCCGTATATCAGGGCAAGGCAATAGATAGTGCCTGGTTCCATTTCATATGTGTTACCTGGCATATTTTTGCCAGTATCCATTTTTGTGGGGTTCATTTTTCACTATTTCCCATAAATTGAGGTCTCCCAGATGCATGTGGTTTTCATTGAATCTTTGGTGCCTATCATATCATCTGTGGGATTTCTGAGGCGAACAGTGGTCTATTGTCACTATTAATCCTATGAGGAAGTCCAAACTAGGGATTATTTCTTTGTGTAGTTTTGCTGCCTCTGTTGCCTTGTCAGTTCTAGTGGGGTATGCCTCTACTCATCCAGTAAACATGTCCACAAAAACTAAGAAAAATTTAAAGTTTCCTCTGGTTTTAGGCATCTGTGTCTTACCGTCAACTTGCCAGTCTTTAAATGGACAAACCTGCTTACATTGTACATCCGTTTTCATTAGAGTATGTTTTGTCTTAGGACTGTTTGTAGCACATATCTGACAGGCTGGGATAATCCTCTGAATCCCCTGAGGTCCATCAAAGCATCCCTTTCCAAAACGGGTACCTTCATGTAAGTGTTTGAGGATGGAATAATACTAGTACCTTGGGAGTAAGATCATATAATGTGTTAATTTTCTATATAAAATTAGGGTCAGTGTTAGAAAATCCCCATTCACTGGCTTGTTCTTCATCTCATTCTATGTGATGGGGTTTACATTCTGACAGGTCCAGGGGGAATCAAAGCCCCAAGAAATGGTGGCTGTCATGTGGCTTGTTTTGCTGCTTTATCAGAAGTTTGGTTTCTTTGGCTCGTTTGGGTACCATTCTTCCGGGGTCCCAGGTAGTACGTTGTGGCAATCTGGTTTAGTAGATTCATTATCTTTAACAGTTATAAATTTTATTTTGATTGCTTGATGTCCTTATTCTCCGAGGTTAAGAGCTGTGTTTCTTTTCATATTGCTCCGTGGGCATGAACTGTCATGAAGGCATATTTAGTCAGTGTAGATGTTAGCATTCTTTTCTTGGAACAGTTCTAAGACTCATGAGGGCTGTCAGTCCAGCCTTAAGTGCTGAGGTTGCTATGGCAAAGATTTGTGCTTCCATTACCTTATGTATGATGACTACCTTATACTTGCCTTACTGACCATTCTCCATGAAGTTGTTCTCATCTGTGTATAATTGCCAGTCAGGTTCTCTGTTACTGACTGGTCCAGTAGGTATGACCTACTACAATAAACTTGATCTGTAAATTTCCAAGCAATCATGCTGGAGGTTTAAGCCCCTCTGTGAGTCTGGGAGTAGGGTATCCAGATTTAAGGTAGTGGTAGTCTGTTAAGTACTGATATTTGTGTTGTCTCTTTTTTGCTATAAGTCCAAAGTTTGGAACCAAATTTAGCAGAACCCTGTAATCTGTAAGAATCCCAGAAGCTGCTGCTATTTCTCTGGGAATGTTTTTAACATGGGTTTTTGATCAGCCATCAGGCTCCTAGTGCCCTGTTTCAGTTGGAATTACAGGTATGTCACCTTCTATTTGCCAATTTGGGCCTTGTGAGGTGAAATTTTTGTATCTTTTGCCGAATGATTCAGGACTATGATGGTATTGAGCAAAAAGGCCTCGTTAAGTATTGCTAGTTGTCAGTATGTCATCACTATATTGTATTGAGTTGGCCAAAAAGTTAATTTTGGTTTTTCCATAAGATGGTTCTGGTTAGAGGCACTTATCTTTAACTCCATTTGAAACAATTTTGTTTGTATTATGACAGCTGTCATATCAGCATGTATTTTTTAAAAACATCAAAGTTAAAGTTTTGTGTAGCCATTTTAATATTGAGGGTAGAAGAAAATAAGCAACCCTTTCAGTATATTATGCTTTATTACTTCAAAAAAGGTAAAAATTAAAATGCAAGAAAGGATTTAGTGTATGGAGAAAGTGCTGTGACTGATTGAACATGTCAAAAGTGTCTTGCAGAGTTTTATGCTGGAGATTACTCACTAGACTGTGGTTGGGTCATCCAGTTGAAGTTGATAATAAGCAATTGGAGATATTAATTGAGAACAATCAACTTTATACCACATGGAAGATAGCTGACATACTCAAAATTTTCAAATAAAGTTATTGGCAAAAATAACTCATGTGTTTTTATTTTATGGAAAAAACTAAACTTTTTGGCCAACCCAATTTTAATTGAATATCCCTTTAGTCTTTCACTAGTATGTCCCCAGATATAGTCATGGAATTCCTAAGTCCTTGTGGCAGCACTTTCCAACAGTATTGGAGTGTGGCTTCAGTTTCTGTGTCCTGCTATTCAAAAGCAAATAATAGCTGAATCTCTTGATTTATTGGATTTGGTTACAGAAAAAGGCATCCTTGGAGTCTAGGACTGAAAACCATTTGCTGTCCTCAAGCACCATAGTCAGGAAAGTATAAGGTTAGGGCACTATAGTATGAGTGTCCTGGACAATGTCATATGAACCGATAATCCTGTACAGATCAATACTCATTAGAGTGAGACTTTTTGACTGGCAAAATAGGAGTGTCACAGGGAGACTGGCAAGGCTGAATTAATCCTCACTTTATAAATGTTTGTAATACTGGTTGAAATTCTTCTAAAGCTTCCCTTTTACGGGTAATGTTTCCTCCATGGGATTCAAGCCCCTTTTTTTTTTTTTTTTTTTTTTAAGATTTAATTATTTTTCAGAGAGAGGGAAAAGGAGAGAGGCAGAGAAAGAGAGAGACATCAATGTATGGTTGCCTTTCACCTGCCTCCAGCTACAAACCTGGCTTGCAACCTGGTTATGTGCCCTGGCTGGGAATCAAACTAGCAAACTTTGGGTTCACAGGCCAGCACCTTAGCCATTGTGCCACAAGCCAGGGTTGAGCCCCTTCTTTTAGTTTTAACTTTTACAGGTTGGAGGTTAGGCGCTCTACTTGGGGTTCTGTTAACCCAAGAGGCTCAGTCAAACCTGCTCATAGAACTTGACTGGGAAGAGTTCACCTCTGGGTCCTTTGGGGCTAAGTAAGGATCACCTGGAGCTAGAGACCATGTTTTAGTGGCACTTCTACGTATAATTGCTGATTCTTGAGGGAAAGGTTAATTGTGCCTGCAATTTACAAAGTAAACCTCAGCCTAGCTATGGAATGGGTTTTACATGTAGAGAAAACTATGCAAAAGTTTTTGATCACTAAGCTGGCATTTTAGACGTTGAAGGAATTTTATTTTTATGTAATTGTCACTCCAGTAACCGTCATTGCAGCTGAACTTTTATTGGTTAGTTTTGTACAAAGCACTGAATATGTACTCTCATATCTACAAGGAAGTAAATTAGCGCGCAGCACCTACTG
The DNA here is from genome assembly GCA_004026585.1 of Noctilio leporinus. Classification (NCBI taxonomy): domain Eukaryota; kingdom Metazoa; phylum Chordata; class Mammalia; order Chiroptera; family Noctilionidae; genus Noctilio; species Noctilio leporinus. Next base: position 107,653 of record PVIW01003339.1, read on the forward strand.
TCAACTGTACCCTGGGTCTCCTCATTTTTCATCAGACCTGTTGTTTTTTCTGTCTTTATATTTTATTGATTATGCTATTACAGTTATCCTGATCTTCCTGCACCCAAACCACCACACCCCACTCCCTCAGGCAATTCCCACACCATTGTTCATGTCCATGGGTCAAGTGTATGTTACTTGACTATTCCATTTTCTAATATTGTACTTCACCTTACTATAGCTATTGTGTAACTACCTATTTGGAGTTCTTAATCATTTCACCACGTGCTTCACCCATTCCCCCACATAATCCTACCATCTGGCAAGCATGTAAATGCTCACCATATCCATGATTCTCTGTTGTTCCTTGCTTCCTTTGTTTTTCTTAGATTCCATTGTTGATAGATTTTTATTTTTCATTATTTTATTGTTCACAGTTTTTATCTTTTTCTGAAATAAGTCCCTTTAATGTTTTATATAATAATGGTTGGTTATGATGAAATCCTTTAGTTTTTTCCCAGTAAGAGCATCTGGGAAGCTCTTCATCTGCCCTTTGATTCTAAATGATACCTTTGCTGGGTAGAGCAATCTCGACTGTAGGTTCCTGCTTTTTCATGGTTTTAAATGTTCTTTACCAATCACTTCTAGCTTGCAAAGTTTCTATGAGAAATCAGCTGACAGTCTTATGGAAACTCTCCTTTAGGTAATTGACTTCTTTCCTGTTGTTGCTTTTTTAAAAAAATTTTTTTATTATTTTTAGAGAGAGAGGAAGGGAGAGAGGCAGAGAGAGAGAGAGAGAGAGAGATCATTGTATGAGTTGCCTTTTACCTGCCTCCAGCCAAGTACCTTGCTAGAGACCTGGCTTGCAACCTGGTTATGTGCCCTGGCTGGGGAATCGAACCAGTGACCTTTGGTTTCGCAGGCCTCTACCTTATCCACGGTGCCACCAGCCAGGGCTTCTCTTGTTGCGAGGCTCTTTACCAGGTTGCAAGCCATGTCTCCATCCAGATTCGTAGCTGGAGGCAGGTGAAAGGCAACCATACATTGATGTCTCTCTGCCTCACTGCCTCTCTCCCTTACCCTCTCTGAAAAACAATAAAGTCTTTTTAAAAATTAAAAAAAAAAAAAGAGTCTCTTTATCTTTAACCTAACCTTTGGCATTTTAATGATGTGTCTTGAAGTGGGCCTCTTTGCTTTCATCTTATTTGGGACTCCCTGTACTTCCTGTATGTCTTGTTTCCTTCACCAAGTTAAGTTTTCTTTCATTACTTTATCAAACAGATTTCCAGTGTCTTGCTCTTTCTCTTCTCCTGGCCCTTTGATTATGTAAATGTTGGACCTCTTGAAGTTGTCTTTTTTATTCCTTGCCAAACATTTAAAAGATATTAGTGTGATATTTTATTCTTTGCTTTGGAAATTACAATTTGAAGTTGGCTGCTTGTACTACCCTCATTTTTTGATTCTTGCTGTTCCGATTAGTTATTTTTTGCTTCCTTATGTTCCATATCATTGATATAATTCCTAACTTCATCCACTGTACTGTTGTTTCCCTGTAAATTCTTTATTTCAATTGATGTATCCTTCATTTCTGACTATATTTTTTTCTATGCTATTGAGGTCTTCACTAAGTTCCTTGAACATCCTTATAACCAGTGTTTTCAACTCTACATCTTATAGATTGCTTATCTCTGGCTCTTTTTCTGGAGTTTTGATCTGTTCTTTCATGTCAGCCATATTTCTTTGCCTCCTCATTTTGGCAGCCTCCTTGTGTTTGTTTCTGTGTATTGGGTAGAGCTGTTTTGACTCCCTGTCTTGATAGTATGGCCTAATGTAGTAGGTATCCTGTCGGGTCCAGTGGCATAGCCTTCCCTTTCACACCAGCCTTCGTGTGTGTTGAGTACACCCTTCTCTTGAAGTTGAGTCTTGGTTACTGTTGGCAGATCAGTGGGCTGGATTCATCCAAGCCATTCAGCCGCAAGGATTGATTGTGACCACTTTCCACCAATCTGCTCCTTCTGTGGAGGGTCAGCTGTGTAGTGGCAGGGTGGTAGTGCTCTGATGTTGTCAGGAGCTCTCTCCTGGGTACCTAGGCTCTGGGGTTTCCCAGGTGGTGCAGGCCAAGTTCAGCTCCTACCTTTGTTCTGCCCGGGGCCACCTTGCTTGAGATGCTAATAGCAATCTGAGGTGGCTGCTACTTGTGCTTGGCTTGCAGATTCCGAGGTGAAGCCAAGCTGTTAATCTAGCCTGGGTGATGCTAGTGCTGTTGCTTGTTGTAGAGGATTTAGGAAGTTATGAAGTACTATCTAATACCAGCCATTCATATTGGAAACAATTTGGGTGGGGTCTCTGGGCATCTCCAATTTGGGTCACACAGTGTTAACCAGGATGATGGAGTCTCAGATACTGCACCAGTTTGTAGACTGTGTTGTGGAATGGTTTAGAAAAGGTACTGAGTTCTCTGCCCACCTTGCTGACAGACACTTCATTTTTCCCTGTGCACTGCTGGTGTGTTTCCAACTGCTACCCCAGTGATGAAGGTCAGAGGGAATGAGTCTTAATAAGTCTGTGTGTGGGTTCTTAAAGAGTCACTGCTTTGGCTCCAGCAATTTCTTCCAGTGATTCAACCCTTGCCGGTTTTTTGCATTTCAAAGTTGTGAGGACTTAACTTCTGGGCAGTGGGAACCCTGGGGTGGGGGACCTGGTGTGGGGCTGGGGGTCCTTGATCCCAGTATATGCCTTCTGATTTTTATATCCACCACATGTGGGTGAGGGACCAGCCCATTCTGCACATTTGTCCCTCCTGCCAGTCTGGATGGATATGGTTTCTTTAATTCCATAGTTATTAGGCTTACATTGAACTCAATTTCTGACAATTCTGAATATTTGTTCCTTTTTTCCCCCGCCAGGGTTGTTTCATATTTTAGTTGTAATTTTGGTGTGGTTTTGTGACAAGGCAAGTCCTGTCTGCCTACTCTCATCTTGACTGGAAGATCTTTTTTTTTTTTTTTTTTTTTTTTTTTGTCCAAGCATTTTTCTGTTTTTGAGTTTCTGTGGTCCTTTCTCTAAATGACCTTCTTCTGTAGAGTCTACACTTTGTCTTCTGTGTAGTCTTCTGTGTCTACACTGATTTACTCCTTGTTAGTCTTTCTTTTCTCCTTTCAGTTCCCACCTCTTTTTCTGCTTGCCCCGCATTGTTTCTAAGAAAACAGTGGCCTGTTTTAATTTTCTTATTTCCAGGGCAGGCATGTAAATTTTAAAGGCTATGTCTGTGGGATTAATTTGCAGTGCCCTTCTGAATTGTTAGAGCTTCCTTCTGATATCGGGAGCACTTTGCCCGATAAAAATCGTGTTTAGCCTTGGCTGGTGTACCTCAGTGGATTGAATGTCAGCCTGTCAACAGATGGGTTGCAGTTCAATTTCTATTCAGGGTACATCCCTGAGTTTTGGGCCAGGTCCCCATTTGGGGATGCTCAAGAGGCAACCAAACACTGATGTTTTCCTCTCTTTCTCCATCCCTTTCCCTCTCTCTAAATATAAATAAAATCTTGAAAGCAAAAGATCATGTTTACCTTCTGTACATTTTCTAGTGCCTGTGGATCAGCATCATTGTGCTTTCAATATGCTTGATAGATTCTTTCAAAAATTCAGAAGGATGTTTGATTTCTTTTAAATAACCTGTATCATATTTAGGCTACTTTTAAGGTACCCCCTCCTTATATCTTTTCAATATGAACCTTTTCTAATGTTCAAGGAAGGCTAGTTCCCCACTATTCAGGTACTGGTCGATCCATGTCTATAAGTAACCACCTTTCATCTGGTGTTAGCAGGATGTCACAAATAATGTTTACAATTTTCTAGTTTGGATGGATGGTGCATTGCAATAATGGAGGTGACAAGATCTGCCATTTTCCCTATATGATGGATGGAATTTTCTTCAATTTAGAACATCTGAAGTGGAAAATAAAATATTAGCCCAATAGTATCCAGCGTGTTTCCCTTCCTGGATTATTCTGCTTATACTGTATTGCCTTGGGGATAATTGTCTTGTTCCACCTAGGGATGCTCCCTGGGTGCCCTGCCAGGTGTCTGAGGGTGGACCATTCCTTCCTCATACAATGTAGGGGTGGTGACAGGAAAAGTGTTCTGGCTGCTAATTCGGCATCCCTTTGGTTCAGGGTATTAAAAAGACTCATTTCCCTTTTCTTCCTGTGTCTTGTTCTCAGGAAGGGATTTTGAAGCAACATCCTGTGCTAAATCCTCATGTGTATAGAAATAAAACTTGACATGAGGAAATTCGTTCCATTTCCTTGACTATTGGCAAAATAATTCCAATTACATGGCTGTGTAGTAATTTAGGGAACCATTTTAGGGCCATATTTCCGCACAGTCTGAAGTTTACATAGTTTAGTGTTATGATGGAAAACCAATTTTTTTCTTAGATGTTGGGTAATAAGTGTACATGAACCAATCTACTAAAATTCATTCACTTGGACTCCATTCAGGAAAATTCTGAGACTAGGAGATCCCACAGTCCTCCTCTTGGGGGTTGGCCTGCCATAGGCTACTGGGACCTTAGATGGAGCCATCTGGAACTTACCAAGGTCTATGTGATCCCATCTGTGTTCACCAAAACTTTTACCAAAGATAAAGGAGAGTCTGCTGCCTGTCATTAAAAGAAGCCAAAGTCATGAGGCATGTGTGATTACAAAAGGAAACAGGTTTATTTAGGTTCTGTACAGCCTGGGAGACTGGGAGACTCCCATCTCAAAGACCACCTCAGTCCTGCTCAAGTCGCAGTTTTTGTTTCGTTTTGTTTGGTTTGTTTTTAATTTTATTGTATTATATTCATCCCACTCTTCCCACCCCTCCACCCCCACCAAAGTCAGCCCTACTTGTTGCCCATGCCCATGTCCGTAGGTCATCCATGCTAGTTCCTTAACTAAATTCCTTCCCTTCTTTTCCCCTTCCTCCCCTGCTCCCCTCTCCTCCTCCCCTCTGCACATTAAAGGTCTGTTCCTTGTATTCATGTTTCTGGTTCTGTTTTGTTTATTTGTTCATTTTACTCAACAGTGTCCTGTAATGGGTGAGACCATACTGTATTTGTCTTTCACTAACTGGATTATTTTTTCACTAAGTATAATACTCTCCAGTTGCATATTGTTGCAAAAGATAGGAGCTTCTTCCTTCTTTCGGCCAAGTAGTATTCCATTGTGTAAATATACCAAAGTTTTTTGATCCATTCATCCACTGATGGGCACTTAGGCTGTTTCCAGCACTTGACTGTTGTAAATAGTGCTGCTATGAACATATGAGTGCATAGGTTTTTCTGAATTGGTGTTTCAGGGTTCTTCAGGTATAATTCTAGTAGTGGAATTACTGGATCAAAAGTAAGTTCCATTTTTAGTTTTTTGAGTAAATTCCATACTGTTGATATCATAGAGGCTGTACCAGCCTGCATTCCCACCAGAAATGCACCTGGCTTCCCTTTTCTCCACATCCTCACCAGCACTTGTTTGTTGATTTGTTGCTGATTGCCATTCTGACAGGTGTGAGGTGGTATCTTACTGTGGTTTTAATTTATATCTCTCTGATGGCTAGAGATGTTGAGCATTCTTTCTTATGCCTTTCGGCCATTTGTATATCCTCAGAGAGGTGTATGTTCAGGTCTATGCTCACTTTTTAATTGGGCTGTCTGTCTCCCTGGTGTTGAGTCGCTTAAGTTCTTTATTTTAGATATCAAAACCTTGTCTGAGGTATAATTGGCAACTATGTTTTCCCATACAGTTGGTTCCCTTTGAGTTTCGCTGGTGTGTTCTTTAGCTCAACAGAAACTTTTCAACTTGACATAGTCCCATTGCTTTATTTGTTCCTTTATTTCCTTTGCCCTTGGAGAAATATCAGTGGAAATACTTCTACAAAGGATACCTGAAATTTTACTTATGGTTTCCTATGAGACTTTTATGGTGTCATAGTCTTATGTTTAAGTCCTTTATCCATCTTGAGTTTATCTGGTGTATGGTGTAAATTGGTGGTTTAGTTTCATTTTTTGGCATATTCTTCTGTAGTTCTCCCAACACCATGTGGTAAAGAGGCTATTTTTACTCCCTTTTATGTTCCTTCTCTCTTTGTTGAATATTAATTGACCATCGAGTCCTAGGTTTATTTCTGGGCTCTCTATTCTCTTCTATTGATCTATATGTCTATTCTTAGGTCAGTACCAGATTGTTTTGATTACAGTAGCCTTGAGTATAGTTTGATGTCCAGTATTGTGATTCCTCCTACCTTGTTCTTCTTTCTCAAGATTGCTGTAGCTATTTGTGGTCATTTTTGGCTCCATATACATACTTGAAGTATTTTTTCTATATCTGTGAAATATGTCATTGGTATTTTAATAGGGATTGTGTTGAATCTATAAATTGCTTTGGGTAGTATGGACATTTTCATGATGTTAATTCTTCCCGTCCATGAACATGGTATATCCTTTCATTTATTTGTATCTTCCTTAATTTCTTAATTCAGTGTTCTCTAGTTTTCTGAGTATATCTCTTTCACTTCCTTGGTTAAGTTTATTCCTGAGTACTCTGTTTTTTTGTGGCTGTGGTAAATAGAATTTGTTTTCTAGCTTCTATCTCTGATGTTTCATTATTGGTATATAAAAGTGCTTTTGATTTCTGGATATTGACTTTATAGCCAGCTATTTTGCTAAATTTGCTTATTAGGTGGAGTAGGTTTTTGGGGAATCTGTCAGGTTTTATATGTACACTGTCCTGCCAGCTGCAAATAATGACAGTTTGACTTCCTCCTTTCCAATTTGGATACCTTTGTTTCCTCTTTCTTGTCTGAAAGCTTTGTTTAGAACTTCCAAAACAATGTTGAACAGAAGTGGAGAAAGTGGACAGCCTTGTCTTGTTCCTGATCTTAGGTAGAAAGCTTTAAGTATTTGCCCATTGAGTATGGTGTTGGCTGCAGGTTTCACATAAATGGCCTTGATTATGTTGAGGTATGCTCCCTCTGTTCCCATTTTGCTGAGCGTTTTTATCATAAATGGTTGGTATACTTTTACCTAATGCTTTTTCACCATGTATTGATATGATCATATGGCTTTTGTTTTTCATTTTATTTATGTGGTGTATTTTGTTTATTGATTTGCAAATGTTGTATTATCCTTGCATCCAAAGGATGAAACCCACTTAATCATAGTGTATGATATTTTGAATGTATTGCTGGATCTGGTTGACCAATATTTTGTTGAGACTCTTAGCATCTATGTTCATCAGAGATACTGGCCTGTAGTTTTCTTTCTTTGGTGTATCTTGACCTGGTTTTGGGATCAGTTATATTGGCCTTTATAGAAAGAGTTTGGGAGTCTTCTCACTTCATGGATTTTTTGAAATAGGTTGAAAAGGATAGGATTTAGTTCTTCTTTAAATGTTTGGTAAAATTCACCTGTGTAGCCATCTGGTCCAGGGCTCTTGTGCTTTGGGAGGTTTTTTTTTAATTACTTATCTAATTTCACTAGTTGTTACTGGTCTATTCATTCTTTATGCTTCTTGATTTAGTTTTGGTAAATTACATGTTTCCAGAAATTTTTCCATTTCACCTAGGTTGTCATATTTCTTGTAATATAGTTGTTCGTAGTAATTTCTTAAAATTATTTGTATTTCTGAAGTATCAGTTGTGATTTCTCCTCCGTCATTTCTGATTTTGTTTATTTGAGTCCTCTCTTCTTTTCTTGATGAGTCTGGTTAAAGGCTTGTCAGTTTTGCTTATTTTTTCAATGAACCAGCCCCTGGGTTTATTAATTCTTTGAACTGTAGTTTTAGTTCATAAGTCATTTAATTTTGCCCTGATCTTGATAATTTCCTTCCTTCTACTTGCTCTGGGATTTGTTTGTTGTTGCTTCTCTAGTTCTTGAAACTTTAGGGTTAAGTTGTTTATATAAGCTTCTAACCTTTTTAGGTAGGTCTGTATTGCTATAAATTTCCCTTTGAGGACTGCCTTTGTTGTGTCCAATAGGTTTTGGACTGTTGTGTATTCATTTTCACTTGTTTCTAGAAACTTCCTGATTTCATCTTTGATCTCATTGTTTATTCCTTACCTAATAGCATGTTATTCGTTCTCCATGAGTTAGTGTGTTTTGTTTTTTTCCCTTGAGGTTGGTTTCTCATTTCAAGCCATTGTGATCTGAGAATATGGTTGGTATGATTTCAGTTTTCCTATATTTGTGAAAGCTTGTCTTGTGACCTACCATGTGGCCTATTTTTGAGAAAGTTCCATGTGCATTTGAAAAGATTGTGTATTTTGCTTCTTTGGGGTTAAACGGTCTGCACATATCATTTAAGTCCATTTCATCTAGAATGTTGTTCAATTCCATAATACCCTTTGTGGTTTTTGTTTGGGAGATCTGTTTATTGTTGATAATGGGGTATTAAAATCACCTGCTTTTAGTGTTTTGCTGTCCATATCTCTCTTGAAGTCCTCCATGATTTTTCTTATATATTTGCATGCTCCAATGCTGGGTTCATATATGTTTACTGGGGTTATGTCCTCTTGATTGATTGTTCCCTTAAGTGTTCTGGAATGTCCTTCTTTATCTCTTTTTATGGCCTTCATTTTAAAATCTATTATGTCTGAAATAAGAAATGTTATCCCAACTTTTTTTTCATGTCCATTTTGCTTGATACATATTTTTCCATCTTTTCACTTTGAATCTATGTCTATCTTTTGTTCTGAGGTGGGTCTCTTGAAGACAGTATATATGTGGTTCATGTTTTCTTATCTACTTACCCTGTGTCTTTTGATTGGTGCATTTACTCAGTGTACATACAATGTTGTTATTGATTGATACTTATTCATTGCCATTTTTCTTCTTTGCACCTGCTTTCTTCTCTGTCTCTCTCTCTTCTTTTTAAAGCAGACCCCTTAGCACCTCTTGCAGTGGTGGCTTGGTGGAGATGTAGTCTTTTAGCCTTATTTTTCCTGGGAAACCCCTTATTTCTTCTTCTGTTTTGAATAAGAGTCTTGCTGGGTAGAGTATTCTTGGTTCAAGGTCTCTGTTTTCCATTACTTGGAATATTTCTTGCCATTCCATTCTGGCTTTTAATGTTTCTGTTGAATAATCATTTTATAACCTTATTGGAGCCTTCTTATATGTAATTTGCTGTTTCTGTCTTGATGCTTTTAGGATTCTCGCTTTATCTCTGAAGTTTGCCATTTTAATTATGATGTGTCTTGGAGTGGGTCTGTTTGGTTTCATCCTCATTGGGATCCTCTTTGCTTTTTGAACTAGAGTAACCTTTTTACACCTCAAATTAGGGAAGTTTTCTGTCATTATTTTTTTTAACAGGTTTTCCATCCCTTGCTTCTTTTCTCTTTCTAGTATCCCTATGGTACAGATGTTACTGCATTTCATGTTGTCCTGCCTTAAAACCTCTTTATTCTTGCTCAGTCTTTTTTCATTCTGTTGTGTTGTGTTGTAACATTTTTTCTGTTGTCCTCCCGCTCGCTGATCCAGTCCTCTTCTTCCACTAGCCTGCTGCTGATTCCTTCTACTGTATTCTTCAGTTTAGAAATTGTGTTCTTTATCTCCTCCTGGCTCTTATGAGTAGTTTCTATATTGTTTTTAATGCTAGTGTAGTTCTCAATAAGTTCCTTGTAGCTTCCCTGGAGTTCTTCATAGTTCCCCTGGAGTCAGTTGTTGTTTTGAGTTTGCTGAGCTCATTGATCTTCTCTATCATTATTTTCAATTCCATATCTGGAATACGGAATATGGAAGTTTGCTTGCTTCTGTTTTATAGCTGTCTTCTGGGACTCCTCCTTTCTTGTTGATGATGGACTGTTTCTTTTTTCTCCCCATTTTTAGATTTCTCTTCTTGTTTGCTTTTGCTTTATAGATTGGCTTTTTTGAGCTCCTGTGTTTGTGATGTGACCCTCTGTCATGTAGAGGTGGACTGTCTTTACTTCATGGATTCACCCCTGGTAAGGTCAGATCATTCCATAGTCTTGGCCTAATCATCCTGTTGGAAGTAACCAGAGATGCAGTTCTTGTCTGTGCCCTTCAGTTTTTTATTCCATTGATGTGTGCTCAGCTATCAGGTGTAGGCTCCGCTGCACAGGACTGATTAGCTCTGCTGTAAACCAATCAATCTGTGATAACTGGTCACCTTAATAATCTTAGTCACCACTGGGCAGGGCCAGTTAATTAAGTTGCAGTCCAGTTAGACTGAGATCAGCTGCCATAATCAGGCACTGCTAGGCTGGACAGATTGATTCAGTTGTAATCCTATTGACCTGTAATCCACCTCCAGGCTCAGATGCAGCAACAGAGCAGGCCAATTCAGTTGTAATCAGTGAATCTGTAATCAGTTGCCAGGCTAAGGGGTCACTGCGCTGGACAGAAAGATTAAATTGTAATCTAATGAGTCTGATCAGCCGCCTGGCTCAGGTGCCACTGGGCAGGACAGACTGTTTCAGTTGTAAATCAGTGAATCTATGACCAGTCTCCAGGCCCAGGTGCTGCTGGGCAAGACTGACCAACTCTTTCAAACCAGTGAATCCATGGTCAGCCACCATGTTCACACACCACTTGGCAGGAGTTACTGACTGACCCAGCTGTAAGTCAGAGTTTTTCATCAGCTGCTGGGCCAGAAATACCTCTTCAGGTGCAAACTATTTTATCTGTGCTCAACCACTTGAGGGGCTTGATGACAGGGAAGGGTAGGAGAGATTTATTTAGATGTAAATCAATGAATTGTGATCAGGCGCCAGACTCAAGCACTGCTGGGCAGGGCAGATTCTTTCCAGTGGGTGGAGCTATGAGAACTCCTCAGAGGGAAGCTCCTTCGTGCAGTATAGTCCACCTAAGGTGTGGGCAATGAGTCAGCACTGGGATCCCCACTACTGCTTCCCCACTTCTCTCCAAGCCACCGCAATAATCTCCCTACATGTCTCCAGTCCCCTCTGCTCTCCCTGTGCTGGAGCCCAGGGAAGGTGGGTGCCATGATAATTTTGTTTGTAGTTATCTTAGTAGTTCTCTGTCTCCAGTGCTGTCTCAGGCTAGTAAACCCTGTGGCTTTCTGCCCTTCTCAGATGTATGCTGCTCTACTCTCTGCCATGTTGCTGTAGGCTGGGAAACCCAGCTCGGAGACCTGAACCACCCCCTTCTCAGGTGGAGCCCCAGCTCCACTCCTTCAGCTGCTGCCTCTGATGGGGGGCCCAGCCAGCTTGCTTCTATTTCCATAATTCTTACCTGCCACATTGTGATGAAGCCTCCTTTTCTGTTCTGTCCATGGTTATAATGCTTCTTTCCAGCTGGTGTTCTGTTGGTAGTTCCAGATTATTTTTTCCCTATTAAGTTGTAATTCAAGATGGGGCCTGGGAGGAGATTGTTGTAGCTCCACTTACTCCTCCACCATTTTGGTCCTCCCTGAAGTTGCAGTTCCAAGAAGGATAGGGAACATAGGTCTTTTTTCTAATCCAGGTATCTCTTTAGCTTTTGGGGTGCTTGGAGCCTTATCTATCTTTATATAACTTCTGTCATATTCCAACTTTATCCATTTGTCTTATCTTTTTTATATATATAAAAGAGGGTTTTATTTTTTATTTATTTTTAAAGATTTTATTTATTATTTTTAGAGAGGGGGGAAAAGAGAGGCACAGAGGGAGAGAGACATCAATGTATGGATGCCTTTCACCTGTCTCCAGCTACACACATGTCTGGAGACCTGGCTTGCAACCTGATTATGTGCCCTGGCTGGGGAATCGAACCAGTGACCTTTGGGTTCGCAGGCCAGCACTTTAACCACTGTGCCACCAGCCAGGGCCTTTTTATCTTTGGCATATGCTTGGGTTCTGTCCATTCATACCTCTAAATTTGGTATGATTGGTCATACCTCTAAATTTGGTATGATTGGTGTAAAAAACTTTCCCTGCCTCCATCTTAGTTAATTAGTAGAGTCACCCTTGATGCTTTGATTGACTGTTTAAGGTAACAAATCCACAAGTAAAATATAATGATCTCAAATGTGTAACAGCTGCAAAAGTACATGGCACCAAAGTGATAGACCTTAAAGAAAAGTTAGAAATTTATGATTATATGTTGAAAAGTGAATCTACCCTATAAAATAATTGATAGATCAGCTAGACAGAAAATTAGAATATAATAAACATTTATCAAATACCCTGCCCAACAACAGCAGAATACATGTTCTACCCAAACCCCTACAGAACACTTAGCAACATAATTTATAACGTGGTCCATAAACATCCACAAATAAGAGCAGAGACCAGTGCCATTTCAAACACGAGAACAATAGAAACGATCCATGGAACAAAACCAAAACCAATAAACCTCCAAAGAAACTAATATTAAATAAGAGAGTACACTAATTACAAACATCAGGAATGGAATGGTATGAATACAGGTTGCAAGGATCAAAAAGATAAACAACTCTCCATATGTAATTTGAGAACTTGAGTAAAATGAACAGATTTCTCCAATAGCACAAACTACTGCAACTCTCCCAATAATGAAATACATAATTTAGAAGCTCTGTAGTTACTAAGGGTATTGAATTTGTAATTTAAACTCTTCAGGGAAATTATCAGAGAAGTGACAGGAAAAGAGGTCTCCTTGATCTCTTAAGTTACAACAATTTGAACAGCTATAATCCATTGAAATATTTTCTCTTCAGTGCACAAACCCATCCGAGATTCATGCATTAAATCATGAAGGTATGCAATTGAAACAAAACAAATAGTGGAGGAGGGAGAAGAGCTAAAATGGTGACATGGACACATGCTAGAGCTTACTCTAAGGAGGAGTGAAATTGCTGCTAGCACTCAATTTAGACAAGAATAACAGACAAATACAATGAGCAACCCTCCATTCATATGGAAGTGGTCCCTATGAGATATAGCTGATTAGAGTTGTTTTGTTTTGTTTTTTTGATTGAAGACTTCAAAAACTCTGGCTTGACCAGAAAGTATACTACAAGAATAATAGGCATACTAGAAGGATAAAGAGGGGGAGAAGGTAACAGCTTATTCAGATAAGTAGTTGACGAGAACTTCCAAACTGTAGGGAAGGACCTAGGTCTTTGAACCCCAAGACAAACCGACACCTAATAATCTCAATCCAAGGCATATTTTATTAAAACTGAGAAATGACAAAAAGAATTTTGAAGGCAGCCAGAGTAAAGAAGACAGCAACTTACAAATGAAATCCCGTTACTTATCATCAAATTTCTCAATAGAAACCCTACAAACTAAGAAAGAGTGGGATCAAACATTAAAACTACTAATGTAGAGAAGTTGCCAGCCAAGAATAATATATTCAACTAAGTTATTTTTTAAATTAATTTATTGTTCTTTTACAGCTGTCCCATTTTTCCCTCATCGCTCTCACCTGTCCCTTCCCACCCCACCTCCTCTCCCACAGTCAGTCCCTATCCTTTGTCCTTGTCCATGGGTCATTTATGCTGGTTCTTTGATTTAGCCCTTTCCCAATCTCTCCCCTTGCCCCCTCACTTCTAGTCACTGTCAGTCTGTGCCTTCTTTCTATGCCTCTAGTTCTATTTTGCTTGCTTGTTTTGTTCATTAAGTTTTTGTATCAGTTAGATCATATGGTTTTGTCTTTTACCTCCTGGCTTATTTCACTAAGCATAATAATATCCATTTTCATCCATGATGTCACAAAAGATACAAATTCCTTCCTTACTGCTATGCAATATTCCATTGTGTAAATTTACCACAGTTTTTTGACCCATTCATCCACTGATGGGCACTTAGGCTCTTTCCGTCACTTGGCTGTTGTAAGTAGCGTTGCTATAAACATAGGGGTACATAGGTTCTTTTGAATTTCTGTTTCAGGTTCTTCAGGTATAGACCTAGCAGTGGAATCATTGAGTATAAAGGAAGTTCCATTTTTAGTTTTCTGAATAAATTCCAAACTGTTTCCACAGTGGCTGAACCAGTCTGCATTCCTACCAACAGTATACTAAGGTTCTCTTTTCTCCACATCCATGCCAGTACTTGTTACTTAACTTCATTTGTTAATGATGGTCATTGTGACAGATATGAGGTGGCACCTCATTGTGGTTTTAATTTGCATCCCTAAGGCTAGTGATCCTGCCTGAGCAGGATCCTTTCATACACTTATGGGCCCTCTGTGTCCTTGGAGAAAAGTGTCCTCTCCTTTGCCCATTTTTAATGGGATTGTCTGTCTTTGTGGTGTTAAGTTGTTTAAATTCTTTGTATATATTGGAGATCAAACCCTTCTCTGAAGTATCATTGGAAAATATGTTGTTTCATATAGTTGGTTCCCTTTTAATTTTGCTTATGTTACCTTTAGTTGAGCAGAAAGTTTTTAGTTTGATATAATCCCATTTGTTTATTTTTTCCTTTATTTCTCTTGCCCTGGGAGATAAATTGTTGAAAATATTGCTGTATGGGATAGCTGAGATTTTACTTACTATGTTTTACTCTATGACTTTTATGGTGGTGTGGTTTATGTTTAAGTCTTTTATCCATCTTGAGTTTATCCTGCTGTATGGTGTAAGTTGGTGGTCAAGTTTTATATTTTGCACATCCCTGTCTAGTTCTCCCAACACGATTTGTTGAAGAGGCTACTTTTATTGCATCTTATGCTCCTGCCCGCTTTGTCAAATACTAATTTGCCATAGAGTCCTGGGTTTATATCTCAATCATATATCGTGATTCATCTTACTTTGTTCTTTTTGCTCAAGACTGCTGAGGCTATTTGGGGTTGTGTTTTGTTCATAATAAGTTTTTGAATCTATAAATTGGTTTGTGTAGTATGGACATCTTAATGATGTTAATTCTTCCCATCCATGAACATGAAATGGATATGCTTCCATTTATTTGTATCTTTCTTAATTTCTTTCTTCAGTGTTTTGTGCTTTTCTGAGTACTGGTTTTTCGCTTTCTTGGATAAGTTTCTTCCTGTGTACTTTATTTTTCTTGTTGCTATAGTAAATGGATTTTCTAGTTTTGTATTTCATTGTTGGTGTACAAAAATGCCATCTATTTCTGAATATTGACTTTGTATCTAGCTATTTTTCCAAATTAACTTAAGTCAGGTAGGTTTCTGGTGGAGTCTGTGGGGTGTTCCATGTACATTATTATGTCATAAGCAAATAATGACAGTTTTACTTCCTCTTTTCCAATTTGGATGCCTTGGATTCCTTTTCATCTGATTGCTGTGGCTAGAACTTCTTAAACTGTAGAGTAGAAGTGAAGTGGAGCTAATGGATACCCTTGTCTTGTTCTCAATCTGAGGGGAAAGGCTTTAAGTTTTTGCCCATTGAGTATAATACTAACCTTAGCTTCCTCATATATGACCTTTATTATGCTGAGGTATATTCCCTGTATTCCCTCTTTGCTGAGTATTGTTGACAATCTAAGGGAAAGAAACCATTGCATCTGACTTAATAGTCAGGTATTGCACATTTTAAAAATTCTTTTAGAACATTGGTTGAAAACACTGAAATGGAGAATGAAAAGGCTGCAGAAAACTATTGCAAGAAATAGCTGGTTCTTTGAAAATATGAGTGGACAGACCTCTAGCTTCACTCACTAAGAAAAAAAGAAAAGGTTCAAAGTTATAAGTGAAGAGAATTTATTAAATACCACAGAAATACAAATGTCTTAACTCCAAGAGACTTAACTCCGAGAGACCACCAAATTTAATAATTGAGGAGTCAGTGAACTCCTAGAAATACATAACCTTCCTAGATTAAATCAGTGAGCAAATTGAAACATTGATCAAAATCTCCCAAAAAGTACTCTAGGATCTGATGGCTTCACTAGTGAATACTACTAAACATCCAAAATCATACGAAGAAGGGGCAATATTTGACATATTTTATGAGGCCAATATGATCCTGGTACCAAAACCTGGAAAGGATGACACAGAAAAAGAAACCACAGACCAAATCTCATGAGTTACAGGTGCAAAATTCTAAACAAAATACTGGCAAACTGAATACAATAATTTTTTAAATAGTGCATCACAATCAAGTGGGGTTCATTCCAGGGGAAGACAGGTACAGAGGGAAAGTATCTTAATATAATAAAGGCCATATATGGCAAACCCACTCTCATCACTCATTCAAAATAGAACTAGAATTATTAGAACCATCAGACAAGAGAAATGTATCCAAATTGGGTATAAAGAAGTAAATTGTTACTTTCTTCACATGACATCATTCTTTATATAGAAAACCTTAGAGTCTTCACAAAATAACTAATAAATACAAGAAAGTTGCAGGATACAAAGTCAGTATGCAAAAATGTATTGCATTCTTTTATACACTAAAAATTAAATATCTGATAAAGAGTTGTGGGGGCAAATTATAATTAGCAATTATAATGAGAAGAATAAAATACCTAGAAATAACTAACAAAGGATGTGAAGGATTTATACATTGAAAAATGCAAATTATTATTTATAGTTCAGGTTGCATGGTCCGTGGGCTGAATCTGGCCCTCCACCTTGTTTTTCATCCCACCAGGCACCTCCAACCCAGCACTGTTTCTGCCTGGCTCACTTAACTGTTAAGGAGTAGTTACATTTATGCAGTCCTAAAGTTACATTCGCCGTTTGAAGGCAACTGTGAGGCTGATGTGGCCCCTGGTTAAAATCAGTTTGATACCCCTGATTTATAGTGTATGGAAAAGATACAAGGAAATGCAAAGGTAGTCTTTGTTCATGGATTGGAAGAAGCAGTGTAGTTACAGTGGACATATTAATTATCCAAAGCAATATGCAGATTTAATGCAATGCTCTTCCAAGTCCCAGTGACAATTTTTAAAGAACTAGAACAGAACCCATCAGGTTTGTCTGGAACCACCAAAGATCCCTAATAACTAAAGCATGGTCTTGGCAGAAAAACACGTCCATCAATGGGATAGAATTTAGAGTCAAGTAAAATAAACACATATATACAGGCAAATAATTTTATACAAAGGATCCAAAAACATACAATGGAAAAAAGTAACCCTCTTTAATTAACAGTGTTGAGAAAATTAGAAAACCACTTGCAAAAGAATGAAACTGCTGTTTGTTCACATGTACAGATATTAACTCCTAATGGATGAAGGACCTAAGTACAAGACCTAAAACAATAAATTACACAGTAGAAAACACACTAAAGGTAAGGACCTTGGTCTTAGGATTTTATGAATTTGACCCCCAAAGTAATGTCAAAAATAAATAAGTGGACTACATCAAACGAAAAAGCACCTGCACAACAAAAGAAACCACCAACAAAATAGCCAAGGAATCAAATGGGAAAAGGTATTTGCAAATAACAGTTCTCTCAATGGGATAATATCCAAAATATGTGAAGAACCCATACAACTCAGCAATAACATCAAAAGTGAAACACGTTTTTAAAACAGACAGAAAACCTGAATGGACACTCCAAAAAGACATACAGATGGCCAAAAGATACACACAAAGGTGCTCAATTTTATATGGAAATCAAAACTACAGTGCAGTACCACTTCATACCAGGTAGAATGACTATTGACAACAGATAAGTAATAACCAGTGTTGGAGGTTTTAGAGAACAAGGAACCTTACATTCACTGCTGCTGTGAGTGTAAACTGGTACAGCCTCTATGGAAAAGTTTGGAGGATCCTCAGAACATTAGGAATAGTGCTACCATATAACTCAGCAACCCCTCCTCTGGCTATTTACATAAAAAGTTTGAAAATATTTATTCTCACTATATATGCACCTCTTTTCATAGCATTATTCACAGTGGTCAAGTTGGATTAAAGATGGTTGGATAAAGAAGATATGGCACATATGTACAATGAAATACTAAATATAGGAAAAGATGAAATCCTGCTATTTATAACAAAGATGAATCTTGAGAATATCAGTGCTAAGCATAGTTAAGTTAGGAAAAGTCACTAACCATATAATTTCACTCTATTTTGGATATAAAAGTGAAAGCAGAAAATGAACAAACAAGGAAAACATACAGAGGACAGTGTAGTTAATTCAGGGAAGGGGTGCGATGAACGTAGTGTAAAGAGTGTCAAATATGTGATGGTGTAAGAGCACTTGATTGGGTGGCAAACATATAGACATACAGAATTTTACTTGAAACTTGAATAATTATTTTTAAATTACAGTTAACATTCTGCACTATTTAGTATTTGTTTTACAGGTTCAGCAAATTTTATTACCCAATATCACCTTAATAAATTTAGTAAAATATTAGCTAATTTAAACCCAAAGGGTTTAGCTAGAGAATTCAACCATACTTTAAAAATATTAACCTCAGTTCTACAGATTACTCCAGAAAATAAGAGAAACATTTGCCTTTTCACTTTTTTAATTTTTATTTATTATTGTATTATAATTGTTTCATTTTTCTCCCATTGCTGTCCCCTGCCTTACTCTCTCCATCCTCTCTCCTGCAGTCAATATCTACCTCATTATCCATGTCCATGGATCTTTCACAGTAGCTCCTCAACTAAACCCTTCCCCTAGTTTACCCCTTTTCTCCCCCTCCCCTACTAGTCACTGTCATTCTGCTCCTTTTTTTCCCATGCCTTTGGTACCATTCTGCTTTGTTCATTAGTTTCCTGTATTAATTGAAGTCAGATAGTATTTGTCTCCTGCTGCCTGGCTTGTTTCACTAAGCATGATACTCTCCAGTTCTGTCTATGCTATCACAAATGATAGGAGTTCTTTCTTTTCTGCTGCATAGTACTCCGTCGTGTAAATGTGCCACAGTTTTTTGATCCATTCATTCACTGATGGGCACTTAGACTGTTTCCAACACTTTGCTATTGTAAGTAGTGCTGCTATGAACATAGGGATTCATAGGTCCTTCTGAATTGGTGTTTCAGGATTCTTTGGGTATAATCCTAGTAGTGGAATCACTGGGTCATAAGGCAGTTCTGCTTTTAGTTTTTTTAGGAAATTCCATACCGTTTTCCATAGTAGCTGCACCAGTCTGCATTCCCACCAGCAGTTAAGGTTCCCTTTTCTCCACATCCTTGTCAGCACTTGTTGTTTGTGGGTTTGTTGATAATGGCCATTCTGACAGGTGTGAGGTAGTATCTCATTATGGTTTTCATTTATCTCTCTCTTCTGGCTAGTGATGTTGAGCATTCTTTTCTATGCCTATGGATTCTCCTTTGAGAAGTGCCATTTCACTTTATTAAAGGTAATTTTATACCCATACAGACAATACCAAAGAAATACTATAGACCTATCTCCATCATGAATGTAAGTATAATTTATAGGCAGAGTGATAAAACTGGATATCTAAAAATTAAATGTGTAAGACGGTAGTCAAAGATGAGTCTCATTGTAATCTCCCATATTGACAGACTAAAAGATTTCTTCATATTACCAATTTTACCAAAAAGCATTTTAGAAAATTCAACACCCATTCATAAATTTTAAAATATTGCCAGTAAAATATAGAGTAGAACTTCTTCAGTATATTACAAGTCAGCCTAATAATGAATGTATAGAAAATACCTACAGCTAGCATAATTCTATCAGAAGAGATTGAATGTTTTATACCTAGGATCAGAACCAAGGCAAGAAAATTTATTCTCACTTCTCTTGTACAGTAGTGTTCTTGGAAGTTTGTGCCAATGAAATACAGCAAGGAAAGAAAAAGACATAAGATCAGAAAGGAAGAACTAAAACTGTCCCTTTTTGAAAGTGACATTATTGACTACAAAGAAAATTCTAAGGAATCTATATATAGAGACATGTCCTGAGACCCCTGCAGTGGTTTGCCCACCAGCACCAACTGTTAACCAAGATGGTCATGTGTTCATTTGGACTTGTGATGATGCCTAAGGCAAAATACAGCCCTCTTCTCTGCTGCCCAAGTTCAGCAACATATGAGCTGGCTTGTTAGAGCTACTCTGGCTATCTTGGATAGAGGCAGTGAGGTACCCCTTTGCAGTGAATCCAATGAATGTCCAGTGGATGTACATTAGTAATGTCACCAAGGCCAGAGTTCTGGGTCAGCTTCAGTCACAGGCTCAGCAGAATGAGCAGTGATAGGTTGGCCGTACATTCCCCATCTACTGACTCCAGTACTGTTCCTTTTAGGGCCAACCAGAAAAGAGCTCCCAACTCCCAGTGACGTTATTTTTCCCAGGAATAATTACATTTATAACCACAGGTTCATTATCTGCCTTAACATGATTTTATATGATATGTAATTGAACTGGCTGGAGAAAACTACAAATGATCTTTAAATTTATTGTTTGAAAACTTCTTTGGCCATTTTTATATAACTTTTAGGTTCAAGCATGAGTTGGGGGATTTTGTTTCCAAAGTAATTGAATGAAATACTGCCAAGAAAACAATTTAAATCAAATTTGCATGATAAAAGATAAAAAATCTATTTAAATTTTGTATACTAGACATGAGTACCTGGAAAATGAAAGATAAAATATAATACTATTATAGTCGATCAAATCTAAGAAAACAACAGGACTTTTATGCCAAAAATTATAAAATACTGATGAAAAAAATTTTAAGACCTAAGCAAATGGAGAGACATTCCATCGTTACAGATTGGAGAATTCAATACAATAAACACCATTTTCCCCCATATTCCTGTGAAATCTCAGCAGTGATTTTTGTAGTTATAAACAGGTTTTCCTAAAATCTATCTGAATAGAGAAAGGAAATAAAATAGCTATAAAAGAATTTTGAAAAATAATATAGTGGGAAGAATCACTCTACCTGATTTTAAGACATCTGAAGGCTTACATGAGTATAGAATAAATATATAGATCAGAGTCATAAGTAAAGAATGATAGCCCTGGTTGATGCAGTTCAGTTGGTTAGACCATCATCATGTAAACTGAAAGGTCACGGGTTGAATTCCTTGTCAGGGCACAGACCTAAATTATGGGTTTGGTTCCCTGGTTGGGATGTATACAAGACAGAAACAGTGGAAGTCTCACTTAAGTGTTTATTGCCCTTTCTTCTTCCCTTCCCCCTCTTTAAAGTCAATAAGTATGTCCTTACATGAGAATTTTTAGGAACTAGACCCACAAAAAGTGGCTAAATGCTTTTTGAGAAAGAATCAAAAGCAGTTCAATTTAGTCTCTTCATTATATGGTAGTAGATCCATACATCAAAAAATATTCTTGACCTAAATCTTACATCTCATACAAAAAATCTGAAAATGAATCATAGGCTTAAATTGAAAATAATCAACTTTTTAGGAATAAGGATTAGGCAAAGAAATTTTAAGACTTAACTCCAAAAGCCAATTTCATTAAAAAGGGGTGGGGGGGAAGGTAAATTAAACTTCTAAAATTAAAAATGGTGCTTAAAACAAGTTATAGACAGGGAGAAGATTTTTGCAAACCACTTACTCAAAGAAAGAATCTAGAATATATAAATAACTCATAAAACTCAACAGTTAAAAAAATCCAGGAGAAAATGGGAAAAGCCATAAATAGACATTTACCAAGGAGACT
Source organism: Noctilio leporinus (assembly GCA_004026585.1). NCBI lineage: Eukaryota > Metazoa > Chordata > Mammalia > Chiroptera > Noctilionidae > Noctilio > Noctilio leporinus. The sequence continues at coordinate 129,137 of PVIW01003339.1, forward strand.
ATACCTATGACAGATAAGCACATGGAAATGCAACATCATTAGGGAAATACAAATTAAAATGTATGTGTGATCTTACTATATACCTTTTAAAATGGTTAAAATATAAAAGTAACAATACCAAATGCTGATGAAGATGTAGAGAAACTGAATCTCTCATGTATTGCTATATTAGAAATGTAAAATGGGACAAACACTCTTGAGCAGTTTCTTTAAAAAACTGAATGTGCTTTCAACAGTGGTCCAGCAGTTGCACTCCTGGTTACCAGGTCCAGTGGAATGAAAAGTTGAATTTTCCCCAGAACACCTCTACCCAAATGTTTTTATAGTTGCCATATTCATAGTAGCCCAAATCTAGAGATAATCCAGATGTTCTTCACAGGTTGAACAAACTATTGTGCTACCACACCTTGGAGCTCAATTCATCAATGAAAAGCAACAGCCTAAGTAAATATTGTAGAGATTTATGCTGAGTTAAAAAAGGCAACACAAAAGTGTATGTGGTGTATGATTCCATTTACACAATTCTTGCAATGATAAAATTACAGAAATGAAGAAGAGATTGTTTACTAGAGGTTAAGTAGGGCTCAGGGAGTTAAGGGAATTAGTTGTAGATTTTAGAGGGCAACACAAAGAATTCTTGTGGTGATCAAATAGTTCTGTACCTTGACTGTGTCAATGTCAGTGACCGATAGAGTACAGTATTATAGTACTTTACTATAGTTTTATGTTAATTTGCGGTAAACTGGGCAAAGGACCCAGGGCATTTAAATGACTGTAACTGCATATGACTTTAATTATCTCAAAATATTTAAGTAATATAATGTCTAGTAAAGTCTAAGGTAAAGGATTAATATTAAGGACCACTTGGAAATATTGTTTTTAAATTAGATAGTATATTGGGCCATTCTGAGCCCTAAAAGAAAGAAATTAAAGCTTAAACTCCCCATTTTGCTTTTATTTATTTATTTATTTTAAATTTTACTGTTGTTGTATTGCATTCATCCCCTTTTTGCTCCCCTCTGTCCCCCTCCCCACCCATTTTGCTTTTGTTTTCATTCAAATTTACCTTTTTCTTCAGTTTTACTTATATTTATGGCTTTTTAGGTGGAGTATTGCTTCTGGAAAATCCAAAAGGTGATAATAAGTTGGACCTTTTGAAGCTGAAGAGTGTTATAAATAGCATTTTTGATGTGAAAAATACAGAGCTGGCTATCTTCCATGGTGAAACAGGTATGTGCAAAGTTGCAAGCTATTCATGACCTTTTGACATGAAGTGGATTATTAAAGATGTGTCAGGCTGTGCTGTTCAGCAGTTCTCCCTGGAGTATGTCTCTGTCTTCATTCTGTGCATTGGGGTGGAAAGAATACCATACTTATTAGGAGATGAAAGCTCCCACTGTGCCCTCTCACCTGTTAGCCATGTGATGGATTCTGCACTTCAGAGACTTCCCTGGTGAGTTTTAACTTCCTTAAACATAGTGCTTGTGTTTTGCTAAGTACACATTCTCAGTAAGAAAAGCCTAAATTTAAAATTAAAAAAATTTTCTTTTTTCATTATAAGTAGTCTCTCCCACTGTCACAAGTTAAGTGTGAGACACAACCTGCTCCCCAACCACTGACCTTGGTAAATAGGGTTATTTCAGATGTCATTAAGGTGAGGTAGGGTGGACCCTACTCCAACGTGACCGATATGTCCTTATAAGAAAACAGTGAAGACACAGAGACACCATGTGATGGCAGGCCTAGATTAGAATTTTGTATTTCTTGGCAGCTGCAAGCCAAGAAACACAAAAGATTGGTAGGAGTCTCCAGAAGCTAGGAAGGGAAAGGTATTTCCCTATAGGTGTCAGAGGAAGCAAGGTCCTACTGGTAGCTTGATTATAGACACCTTTCTTCTAGAATTGTAAGGTTTTTTTGTTTTTTTAAGCTTCCTAGTTCGTGAATCTTTTTTTTTTTTTTTTTTTTTTTGGTTCATGATTCCTGCAGCAGCTATAATAAAACTAATATACTCATTTTATGAATCTGAATGGTTTTTAGAAACTTTTAAATAGCCTAAAAGAAAATCTAAATGGCCCTGGCTGGTGGCTCAGTGGATAAGGCACCTGCCTGCGAATCCAAAGGTTGCTGGTTCTATTCCTAGTCAAGGCACATAGCCGGTTGCAAGCCAGGTCTGTAGCAGGAAGCAGGTGAAAGGCAACCATACATTAATGATTCTCTTCCTCTCTGCCTCTCTCCTTTCCTCCCTCTCAAAATAATAAATAAAATCTTTTTTTAAAAAAAGAAAAAATCTAAATGGTCAATAAATAAAGGAATACCTGCTGAACCTCAGTAGTAAAAACCTCAGTGAGGTACTACTATTACTTGTCACCAAATGGCAAAAGCTAGAAAAATTTCACAGCATTAAATATTGTCAAGTGTATTGTGTAATAGGAACCCACATTCACTGCTAGATTGCAAATATATAGAACCACCATGAAAATATGCCATCCTGTATTTTAGGGGCTGAAGAAGAGAAGCAAAAATGGTATGAGAGAAACCTAGAATGTAAAGTCTGGGTGAGTGCAGTTAGTTGGAAGATCTGAGAAAAATCTCTGACCAAGATCCACCAAAAGGGGTGGATTAGAATTAGTAAGTTAGTGGAAGGACTGGATTTCTATCTGAAATAACTTCATCCTGAAGTTATTACAGGATGAGAAGTAGGGGTCAGCAGGAACAGACTAGAACTCATCTGTCTAGCACATCTATCACTGACCATTGAGATCTGCAAAAGAAGCTTTGCAAGAGAGTTACTCCTATGTCTGGCTCAGAAGTTGGAAGAACAGAAGCTCGTGAAAGCTGAGTGGTGCCTGAGCCCACATTGATCTTTTGAACGTAGTGGCTATAACTAAACTATCTTCCAAATCCTGTGTACCTTTTTCTAGGAAGCTGTTTTAGCTTAGCTAAGTGAGCAAAGTTAAACCTCCACAATCCACCCCTTATGATTCAAACATCTATACTAGCTCTAGAAATCATTTATAACATCCAGATAAGACCATCGTAAATTTAAAATCACATGTTCAACTATTGTGAAAACATGCTAAGCCTGTTATCCAAAATTGCATAGAAACTCACCTTATCCATCTTTGGGTAGTACTGATTTATCTTCTAGCTTGAGTCACATTTCCTCTCTAATGTTCTTTATCTTTACTAACATATAAAGTTAACTTTTATTAATGTAGTTTATGCTGTATAATAGGAAGGTAGTAGAATAGAAAAATAAGAATTGAAACTGAGTCTTAATAAAGCCATTTCACCATTGTTCTAGACCAGCTGCTTCATTGGTGAAGGAGAACGTTGTATGGCCACACACCTTGCGATGTCTCAAGTTCTGTAGTGAGGTGCCATACTGATAAATAAGACGTTTCACAATCCATAGCTGATAGGTCTTACAGAAGCCTTGTAGGCAGCTAAAACTAGACTAACCCATACCCAAAACAAATATCTACTCCAATAAAAACATCTACTCCGTTATGAACATGTCCCAGTAACTTATCTTCCATTAGGTACCCTCATCAGCTGGCAATAATGTGATTCTGGAAGCTTAGTAATGTCCCTGCTTTTGGTAGCTGGGATACACTGTACCAACTAGCAGAATCAACCTTTATAGTTGAAGTCATGTTGCTGAGCCCATGTGTAATTCCCCAAACCTAGTCAGGATGACCCCGTTATTTGTCGTTCCATTGGGCAAGGAAAGGAGTAGCTGGGGAAAGGTGGACTGACTTCCACAAAATCAGGTGGTCCACCTGATTTTTAGGATCTTCATTCACAGTTTGCTCATTTGGAACAGTCTTTCCACATACCTTTGGTCTAAATTTCTTGTCACCAGTTTTCGAGTTTTGTTCTCTCCAAGGCCTTGGTCATTCCCAACCAGTTAAGACCATTAGCCCATGACCATGAGTCAATAGAGATCCATTCTTCTGGTCACCTCACCTGTGTAAACAACCAGCTACCCTGAGTGAAGTTGTGCCAACTAATTGGATTCCTTTCAGCACTTCATCAGGGCTACATAGAGTCAGTGGGTATGCAGTACTATTGGTACTACTTGTGGTAGTGCAGCACATTATGCAGAGCCATCCACACAGTAGACCTGACATACAGGATGCACAAGATAAAGTGGCAGAATTTTAGTAAACAACACACTACAGAAGTGTTATATTTTGAAATAAATGTATTCTTATATGTAAATACTTAAACAGTCATTTTTTTTTTTTTTTTAAATGTTCAAAAAAGTGTCCATTTGCTGCAATAACAGACTTGATTCAACTTTGGAATCTTGAGCATACTTTAATTAACTTTTCTTTATCCATGGACATCATGTTTTCAGTCTTAGCTTTAACAGCCTCTTTATTGGAATGAGGTTGTTTATTAACTTCTGTCTCACAAATACTCCATGCATAATAGTCTAAAGGAACTGCATGTGGTGAACTAGGCAGCCTTTGACCAGAGTTCAGGAACATTTGACACTGAGACATTCTTGCACCTTTTTGGCATTATGTGCTGGTGCACCATCTTGTTGGAAGATAAAATACCCACTTGCGACTTACTTCATCCATCCACAGCACAACTACTCTCAAAATGTCAAGGCAAACATTGGCAGTCACCTTCAAGCCTTGTGGAAACAAATGCAGGGTCATGTTATCTCCTTCATTGCTGACAACACCTAACACCAACACTGTAGCAGGAAATTTCATTTTGATGACAATTAGAACTTCATTAAGATTCTCACAGAGCCGCCTGTTGTTTCTTCTGTGGAATATTTGGTCCTGCTGAAAATTCTTTGCATCAGGGAAGAAAGCTAGAGGGTTGGCGGGGGCGGGGGTGGTTCCATTTTGTTAGCAGTGTCCTTGCTTTTTCAAAGCACCTTTCCTTTGTCTGCTGTGTCATAAACTGGCCTCTTCTAAGAAAATACAATCTACATCTGATATCCAGCAAGAATCTGGGCAACTGTTGTATCCGACATCTGCAGTTCTCTTACTGTGGAGCGCATTGACTTTCCTGGATCTTCAATAATGATCTCCTAGATTCTGTGTACAGTATCTGGACTTGTATGATCCTTGCGTAACTTATGCATTTTCCTTGGTGTGGCAACATTAGGATCAGCATTATACACTTTCTTCAAGTTGTAAACTGTACGTAAAGGGATGTTCTTGAAGTCTGCAATTTCCTTAGCAGTTTACTCTTCACTCAGTCCAGAAATTATGGTTGTTCTAACATTGTATTCCTTTGACATCACTGTTGCTCTCAGAATTGAATACTGTATATTGGAAACAATGATGTTAAATCATAAACTTAGAAACAAAAATTCTGCATATAAGTTGACCTAGTTCAAACCCATGTTGTTCAAGAGTCAATTATACAGGGAAAAAATTTTAAGAGGGACAGAAGGTAGCCTATATTTTAGATTGTAAATATGACATTTTGCACCGATAACATTTTCTGCCAATTGCACGTCATTAAAGCCTGATTTAATTAGTAAAGCAATGTCTTTTGATAACAAGTAGACTATAAAAATATGTACATACCGCAGCCTAATAACTAAATAAAAGTGAATGACTTAAGCTTTGAACTATCTACCCCTGAAAGAATGATACAGTGTTGCTCTTTTTTCTTATTTTTAGAAATACAGAATCAAACCAATCTAGTGAATCTTAGTGGGAAAACACTGTGTGTGACTGCAGGATTGGCTCCTTCTCTGACCGACAGTCCTAGTACTCTTTTCTGTCAGTATATCAACCTAAAGCTCCTGAATGCAAACCCACAAGGTACGTGCTTTCCCCAGCTGTGAACACTCTCATCAAGTGAATTGAGTGGTGTAGGGAAGGTGTCCATTAATGTTCAACCTCTTTGATTTACATGGATTTTTCAAATTGGTTTTAATATAGTAATTTAAGTAATTAGATTCCTTCCTGCTTTAGGGAGCATACACAGTTTTATTTCTTTTGGTAAATTTACATACAAACACCATCATCCATCTGACATGGTAAAGAAATTGGGTAAATTCGTTAGGTATAAGAGCTAAATGCTGAAATGTTTAAATGTTAAAATATTTTAATTTAGCCTTTTTATTGGAAAATTTTTTTAATAATTGGTATTTTCAGGGATGGGCAGGAGAGACATCAATTTGTTGTTTTACTTTTATCTTATTTTTAAATATTGTTTTTACAGTTGTCCCAGATTTTCCCCTTTCCCCACTCCATTCAAGCCCACACATCTACCCCCATAGTCATTCCCCACATTGTTGTTCATGTCCATGGGTTGATCATTCATGTTCCTTGACAACTTCCTTCCTGTTCTTTCCACCCTTATCCTCCCTCCTCTGCATCCCATCTGATCCCTGTCAGTATGTTCCACATGTCCACGCCTCTGTTTTTATTCTTACTAGTTTGTTCTGTTCATTAGGTTCCTCTTACATGTGAGGTCATATGCTATTTATTTGTCTTTCACTAACTGGCTTATTTCACTTAGAATAGTATTCTAAAGTTCCATCCATGCTGTCCTGAAAGATAGAACTTCTTCCTTTCTGCTGTGTAGTATACCATTGTGTAAATGTACCACAGGTTTTTTAAAACTATATTTTATTGATTATACTGTTAAAGTTGTCTCATTTTCTTTTCCCCTTGATCCCCTTCACCCAGTAACCCCCTTACCTCCAGCAATCCCACCCCTTAGTTCATGTCCATGGGTTCTTCGGGTTTACCTTTTTCCCATACTATTCTTAGCATCCCCCATCCATTCTGCACCCACCAGCTATGCCTCTTAATCCCTCTGCCCTCTTCCCCCATTCTTCCCCTTCCCCTTCCCAGCTGACACCCCTCCCCATATCTATGATTCTGTTCCCTCTGGTTGTCTGCTTAGTTTGCTCTTGTTTTTATTTTTTAGATTCAGTTGATAGTTGTGAGTTTGTTGTCTTTTTAATATTCATAGTTTTGATTCTCTTTTTCTTAAGTTCCTGTAACATTTCATATAATAATGGCATGGTGATGATGAATTCCTTTAGCTTTACCTTGTCTGGGATGCAGTTTATCTGCCCTTCCATTCTAAATGATAGGTTTGCTGAATAGATTAATCTTGGTTGTAGGTCTTTGATTTTTACCACTTTGAATATTTCTTTCCAGACCCTTCTTGCCTGCAAAGTTTCTTTTCACGAATCAGCTTTCCTTCACCCCTGGTTTCATGTGGAGTTTTCTTTGTTTCATGTAGCCTAGCCTTCATTTCTTTCCTTCTGTGTTAGTTGTATTTAAACATATAGTCTGTGAGCTTTGTTATCACCAGTGTTTTGAACTCTTGAGTCTGTTAGGTCACTTAGTTCTCCCACTGGAACCTTGATCTTCTCACTCTTTTAGGCCATACCGCTTTGTCTCTTAAACCTGATAGGTTCCTGTGTGCCACTTAGGTAGAGTTGTTGCACCTGTTACATTGTAAGGGTCAGAGCCTCAGGTATTCCTCAGAGCAGAGTGATACCTCTCACCACGTTGTGGTGCAGTATGTGGGTAGGGGAGGCATTTGAGAGGGAACAGTGCCACTTGCTCAGCATGCTCTTTTTTCTAGTCACTTTTCCCACTTTCCATATGAGACTGGCACCTGTCTAACTGTTGCCCTGGCCATCCATGGTTCCCAGAGTGGGTGGGTCTGCAGATGTTCTAGGACTATGGGGGCCTCTAAACAAGCGGACTTGCTAAGACTGAGACTTTCCTCAACCCCCCACTGGTTTACACAGTCAGAAGCAATGACTATTTTTCCCAGCACTGGAACTGTGAGCTGTTCTTTCGGGTGTGGTGCTAGGAATGCACCCCAGGTATCTCTGTCAACTTTTACAGCATGTGACTGCATTTTCCACAGCCCCCTACTGTGGCCAATGCCACACCTGGTCCTTTCCACCCCTCCTACCTGTCTGGATGAGTATGTCTCTTTATATCTTTTATTTTTCTGACTCCCATGCAGCTCAGTTTGCTGGAACTTCTCATTATCTCCAGTTTTGAGGTAGTTATATTCCTTCTTAGTTGTGAAGGTAGATGCAGCATATGTGCCTATATCTCTATCTTGATCAGAAGCCTGTACCACTTTTTTTGATCCACTAGATTACTGATGGGCATTTAGGCTGTTTCCAACACTTGGCTATTGTAAATAGCGCTGCTATGAACATAGGAATGCATGGGTTCTTTTGAATTGGTCTCAAGATTCTTATGGTATATTCCCAGCAGTGGAATCGCTGGGTCAAGTTAGTTCCTTTTTTTTTTTGAGGAAAATTCCATACTGCAGATTTTCCACAGTGGCTGCATCAGTCTTCATTCCCATCAACAGTGAGTGCACTAGGGTTCCCTTTTCTTCATATCCTAGCCAGCACTTACTGTTTCTTGACTTATTCATGATAATAATTCTGACAGGTGTAAGGTGGTATCTCAGTGTGGTTTTATTTTGCATCTGTCTGATGGCTAGTGATCTTGAGCATTCTTTCTATATGCCTATTGGGCCCTTTGTATGTCCTCCTCAGAGAAGTGTTTGTTTAGGTCCCTTGGTCAGTTTTTAATTGGATTATCTGTCTTCCCGATGTCCAGACTATCATTGGGAAATATGTTCTCCCATGTGGTCAATTTTCTTTTCTTTTTGATGTTTCTTTAGTTTTACAGACTAAATGTAGACCCCTTTTTTTTATTTTTTCATTTATTTCCCTTGCCCTAGGAGACATATATCAGCAAAAAGATTGCTTCGTAGGATATCTGAAATTTTACTTCCTATGTTTTCCTCTAGGATTTTTGTTGTGTCATGACTTAATAATTCTTTTATCCATGTTGATTTGATTCTGTTGTATGGTATGAGTTGGTGGTCTAGTTTTTTTTTTTTTCTTTTCTTTTTTTGCATGTCCCTGTCCAGTTTTCCTAACGCCATCCTTTGAAGAGACTTATCTGTACTCCATTTTATGCTCTTGCTCCCTCTATCAGATATTAATTGATCATAGAGACATGGGCTTATTTCTGGGCTGTCTTGTGTTCCATTGATTTACCTGCCTGTTCTTACGCAAGTACCAGGCCGTTTTGATTGCAGTAGCCTGTGGTATACTTTGATATACCACAAGTATCTCTCCAACTTGGTTCTTCTTTTTCAAGATTGCTGAACCTATTGGGGTCATTTTTGGTTCCATATAAATTTTTTAAACATTCTGTATCTGAAATACGCCACTGGTATATTAATAGAAATTGCATTGAATCTATAGCATAGGATAGTAAGGACAATTTAATGATTTTAGTTCTTCCAATCCATGAACACAGTATATGCTTCTATTAATTTATATCTTCCTAATTTCTTCAGTGTTCTGTAGTTTTCTGAGTACAGATCTTTTACCTCCTTGGTTAAGTTTATTCCTAGATAGTTATTTTTCTTGTTACTATAGTAAATGGGATTTTTCCCCCTAGTTTCTGTTTTTAATATTTCATTGTTGGTGTACAGAAATGCCCTCAATTTCTTAATACTGACCTTGTAACACACTGTTTTGCTAAATTCACTCATTAGGTCCCATTTTTTGGTGGAGCCTGTAGGGCTTTCTTTTTTTTTTTTTTTTTTTTTTAAGGTTTTATTTACTATTTTCAGAGAGAGGGGAAAGGAGGGAGGCAGAGAGGGAGAGAAACATCAATCCGTGGTTGCCTTTCACCTGCCTCCAGCCCCGGCCCTGGTGGAGACCTAACTCGCAACCTAGTTATGTGCCCTGGTTGGGAATCAAACCAGGAACCTTTGGGTTCACAGGCCGGCAGCTATCCACTGAGACACCAGCCAGGGATGCAAGGTTTTCTATGTACACTATTCATGTCATCTCCTCCTTTCCAATTTGGATGTGTTGGATCCCTTTTTCAAATTGTCTGATAACTTGACTAGACTTCCCAGTACTGTGTTGAGTAGGAATGGTGAAAGTGAACGCCTTTCTCTTGTCCCTGATCTTCAGGGGAAAGCTTTTAGTTTTTGCTCATTGAATATGATGTTGGCTATAAGTTTCTCATATGTTACCATACTGTGTTGAGGTAATCTTCCTCTGTTCCACTTTGCTGAGTTTTTATCGTAAATGGGTGCTGGATTTTATGAAATGATTTTTCAGCATCTATTGATATGATCATGTGATTTTTGTCTTTCATATTTTATGTGGTGTATTACATTTATTGATTTGTCAATATTGTACTATCCTTGCATCCCTGGGATGAATCACACTAGATCACGGTGTGTGGTCTTTTTAGTATATTGGTGGATTGTGATTGCCAATATGTTGTTGAGGATTTTTAGCATCCATGTTCATCAGAGATACTGGCCTATAGTTTCCTTTTTCTGCTGTGTGTTCACCTGGTTTTGGAATTAGGATAATACTGGCCTTGTAAAAAGAGATTGGAAATCTTCCCTCCTACTGAATTTTTTGGAATAGTTTTGGAAGGATAGGAGTTAGTTCTTCTTTAAATGTTTGCCAAAATTCACCTGTAGAGCCATCTATCTGGTTATCAGGGCTTTTGTGTGCCTGGAGTTTTTTGATTACTGCTTCAGTTTCACTAGTTGTTGTTCCTTCTTTTGATTCAGTTTTGGAATATTGTATGTTTCTAGAAATTTGTCCATTTTGCCTCGGTTGTCAAATTTCATGGCATATGAGGTCTGTCCCAAAAATAACAGTCACACAAACTGTTCTAAGTAAATGGACATTGGTTTAATACTTTCGGGACAGACCTCATATAGTTGTTCATGTTAATTGTTTACAGTCCTTTTTATTTCTGTGGTATCAACTATAACACCTATGTTTTCATTTCTTATTTATTTGGGTCCTCTTTTTTTTTTTTTTTTTTTTTTCTGTGAGTCTGGTTACAGGTTTGTCGATTTTATCTTTTCAAAGGACCAGCTCCTAGATCCTTTAAATTGTTCTTTTAGTCTCTATTTCATTTAATTCTGCTCTGATCTTCATTATTTCCTTCTTCTGAGCTTTGTTGTTCCTGTAGTTCTTGTAGATGTAGGTTTCGGTTAAGATTTTTCTGTCTTATTTATTAGGCTTGTATTGCTGTGAGCTTCCCTCTCAAGACTGCCTTTGGTATCTCCCATAGGTTTTGAGTTATGTGTTCATTTTCATTTGTTTCCAGATATTTTATTTTATTACTTATTTCATTGTTAACTCTATTCATTATTTAATAACTTGTTATTCCATATCCATGCATTTGAATGTGTTTGAGTTTTTTTTCCCTTGAGGTAGGTTTCTAATTTCAAGTCATTGTGATTCGAGAAGATGCTTGATATGATTTCAGTGTTTTACAGCCCCAAGCTCAGTCCAGGTCTGAGAGGAAATGGGTGGAGCTTTCAGCTACTCTCCAGCCATCTTGGATCCTGTTGTTTTACATGCAGTCATTGGTTGCCTCTTATATGTGTGCTGACCAGGGCTATATCCCAAAACTTTGATGTATAGGCTCTACTCTAACTAACTGAACTTCCTGGCCAAGACTCTTAGAAAATTTTGGATATCTTACTTATTTTTTCCTGGTAATTTGGCATTTTCATTATATACATTTGTTAGTGGGGCCTTAAGGCTCTTCTTTGGCATGTTTACTGAATATCTTTTTCCCAAGCTGCAGGGCTTTTCATATTGGTTGGTTTTTCTTTTTCTCCTTCCCCTTTTCCTTTATGGGATGTTTAAGACTATTTATGCAAACTACAGCTGTCCCACTCAGGCTCTTATACTCACTGCTGACTTTCCAGGACAGCAGCAGTCCCCACCTTCTTTAGGGATTCAGTAGCTACATAGTGTAAACTTTTGAGATTTAATCCAATTATTTCTTTCTGCAGAGTGTTTAATGGGAACAGTGGGTACTCTCCTACTTGAAAACCCATTTGGGCAGAATGGACTCACTTATGAAGGTCTTCTGTATGAAGTAGCCAAGGTGTTTGGCCTTCGCAACAAGAAGTTAAAGCTGTTTCAGGATGAGACTCAAATGGATGGTGAGGAGACTGTAGAGCATACTGCATTATTTTTTATTTTTTTGTTGTTGAAAATAGATTTGATACCAGTAACCAATTTAGATTAAATGTGATAATAGTATTATCTCTTTATTCCTCTTTCTGTAGAAATTTGCCATAATATAATGTTAATAATATTTAAAAGGGTGATTGACTTTTGCTTTTGATATAATTAAAAGTTACATTGGTGTGTTATTAAAAATACAGGGTGGGGCAAAATCAGGTTTACAGTTATGAGTACACAAAACAGTTTATTTCTTATTATTGTATTTTCTGTACGAACAACTGTAAACCTACTTTTGCCTGATATGTGCTTTAAAAGCATGAAGGAAACTTGTAACTGACATTTTACCTTCTCCATTACTGCTTATAAAGCAGGCTTGCATGCATTTTTCTCAGTGAGTTGCATAAGAATGAAAAGCTAGGTCATCAGTCAACATATTTACCACTCAGTAATTCAGAAAATAGAGATTCAGGATAATGGCTTGCACGATTCTCAAGGACATGTTTTCTTTCTATCTTACACTTCTCTTTACATCATCCACTTTTGTGATACTTTTTCTTTGGCTGTGCTGACAACTTCTCTATTAACATCTTAGCCCTACTAAGTTCTGGTCTGTAACCCTTTACACATTGGACATCATTTCCCTGAAAATCATCCAGTGGGATCTGGTTTTGGTTAGTTGATTTGTTTGTTTGTTTGTTTGTCATCCTTGTTACCCCAACTCAAAACCTTTTATTGATCCATCGTTTAATTTATACAGCCTTACAGCCTGGGGTTTATTGGACTTTCTGAATCAGGATTTGTGTTGTCTTCTAGCACTGATGGAACACTGCCAGGAATTATCTTCTCTTTTAAGTTTTCTTCAGATTGAATATGATATGCCTAGGTTTGGATTTTGGGGGTGTAAGACATTCTTAATTTCTGTTACATTGTTTTAATTTCTAAAACTTCTTTTAAAAATTCTTTCTTAATCTCTCTCTGCTCAGATTGCCCATCTGATCTTGCATGTTGTCCATTCTTTTCATTAGAGTCCTAACATGTTGATTCTATTTATTAAATTCCCAATCTAATAATGGCAAAATCTCTGCCATGTTGGGAGTCTGGTTTGGATGCTACTTAGGCAGTTAGCATTTTTTAAATACACAGAATAGATAGAAATTTTACTAATTTTTTTCTTTTTATTCTAGAAATTACAGAAAAAATCCCAATGAAGACTTTGAACAAAAAGACTGTGTATGTTTCTATATTTCCTACATCGGCTGACTTCTAACATTCTGTAATTGATGAGGTTCATTTAACCTTTCCCAGGCATGTCTCTGTTGCTACACAAATATGCATGTACATATATTGAAGATATATCTTTCAGGTACATGTATAATATGCTGTTTTGGTCTAAATTAGAAGTGATTCATTTATCAAGTGGCTTGAGACCTCATAGTAATATTCACACTCAACTTGAGTTACATTGAGAGAAGGTTTCAGTGTTGCCGCAGTACTTGAGTACTTAAGTATAGAAAGTAGAAGTGATTAAAATTGCGTAATATATGTCATTCTGTGGTCTTTTGAAACTTGTTGAAAGAATGCATTTTTCAACTGGGTAATTTTCATGGAATATTTTGTTCCATTAAAACAAAAATATATATAAGCTTTCTCTCAAATGATGTGTTAGAATTAATTTATTCTCCCATGGTTTAATGAAGCTTGCAACTTATCTTCAAAGAATAAAAAAGCTTAAGTGATTTCTTTATTAAGACAGGGTCTGAGCATCTCATTTTACTTCGTCCCAAAATTCTGCGTGTCACAGAAGCAGCACCAAGACAAAATTAGATGTGCAAGATTTATTGGGGGAAATGTACATGAAAGATAAAGGGGAAGAGGAGCAAGCGTAGGTAGAGGGAACCTTCAGACTACAATTTAAGTCTGGTACCTGCAATAAGTTAACAGGAAAGAAGGAAAATTGATTAGAAAAAATCAAGACTGCTGTGCAACTCTCAGAAAACCTTGATCAGGCCAATCAAAAGTCCCCAGGCAGGATCCAGAAATAAAAATAGAGTCGAGTTCGATAGAAGTGACCTGTCTTTGTATCCTAATATTGCTTACTCTGTGGCTTGGAGCAGCACAGACCTCTCAGTGGATCTGAAAGTGTAGTAGCTGGAAACCATCAACTAGCTATACTCCTTACATCAGATTTCTTCTGAAGGGAGATCTGAATTGTGTGTGTGTGGCTGGTACAGTAAGTATTTTAATCCAAAATCCATGAACTTGGAAGAAACAAAAACAGAAAAGTGTTAACTAGGTTTCAGAGAAGTTGTAACCTTGTGCACTATTGGTGGGAATATAAAATGTGTTTCATTCACTTTGGAAAACAATCTGAAGGTTCCACACAAAATTAAAAATAGGGCTACCGTATGATCCAGCCATCCCATTTTTCCAAAGAATTGAAAGCAGGCTTTTGAAGAGATACTTGCACATCTAGATTATCACAGTATCATTCATAACAACCAAGAAGTGAAACAAATATGAATATACATGCAGTTGAATAGTATCAGTTGCTTTTTGAATTCACACACACAAAAAGGTAAATGCTGTATGATTCCACTTGTGTGAAGTACCTAGAGTAGTCAAACTCATTGAAACAAAACACAATGGTGGTTGCAAGGAGATGCAAGTAGAGAAAAATGGTGGGGCTTGTTAAAATGGAATATTTTGTGAAAAGAGAAAGTTTTAGAAGTCATTTGCACAAAGAAATAAACATAGTTAACTCTACTAAACTGTATCTTTAAAAATGGTTAAGTTTGCAAGATTTATGTAATTTTTAGCACAATTTTTGCTGGATTTTGTTTGTTTTTGGCTATAGGACAAAAGCCAATTTGAAAGAAAACAATTAGAAAGCAACTTAGTAATGGATTAAAATCCAAAATAGGGTTGTGTTCTATCCTATGTTCTTGCCTGTGGTTTTGCCTTTCATGGTCCCAGTTAAACAGAAAACTTCAAAAATGAACAATTCATAAGTTTTATTGAAATCTTGCCATCTGCAATACTATGTATGGACCTAGAAGGTATTACACTAAGTGAAATAAGTCAAATACTGAAAGACAAATGCTATATGATTTTACTTACATGTGGAATCTGGAAAAAAAAAATAGACTCAAGGTACAGAGAAAATTTTGGAGGGGTGCAGGAGGGCTGGATGTAAAAGGTGAAGGGATTAAGTACAAATTAGTAGTCACAGAATAGTCACAGGGATGGGATATAAAGTATAGCATAGGAAATGTAGTCAATAATATTGTAATAACTATTGTGACAGGTTGGTACCAAACTTATGGCTGATCACTTTGTAAGTCATAGAAAAGTTGTTGTACACCCAAAACTAATAATGCAATTATAGTATGGTAATTAATTGAAAAATAAAAGGTTTTTTCTTTTAATTATAGGTTTCAAATTTAGCACCACTCTGAGTAGGATGATAAAATCTTGAGCCAGGCCCCTCTGTCCTTTGCAGTATGTGAAACATCTCTCTGTTCAGAATATCCATGTATAGATGCTGCCTACCTAATAGAGGACAGAAACAAGTGGCACAATATTTTATAAGTGTAAGGGGAAAAAACTGTCAAATGCAAATTTCCTATATACTTCAATAATTAAGGGGTTACAAAGACATTTTCAGACAGTGGAAGCTAATAATCTGTCACTAGAAAACCTACTAAATATTGGCTACAGGCAGTTGCTGAAATGGAAAAGTACTTAGCCTTGTAACATAAAAGAAGAAAGACCAACAGGAAGATCATAATTATGGGTACATAAAATGGACTGCCCTTCATGACTTTTATAAATAATTTAACAATTGAAACAATTATAACATACTCAAGTCAATGACATTTAAAAGTGGGCTTAAATGGAAATTAGGTTTTAATTATTTAATGGTAGAATGCTTATACTAGAGAACTATGATGTCACATATGTATATTGTAATACACAGAGCAACCACAACACAGAGAGATACATTCAGTCACTAGAAATGAAATCAAGATGGATATTTCTATGTACAAGTATCCCACCGATAAAACAGGGAAAAGAGAACTAGAGGAAACAAAAAATGGGCAGACATAACCACTAACCTATCATTAATTAACCTTAGGTGTAAATGGTCAAAATATGCTAATCCAAAGATGGCAATGTGAATTTAAAAAACCATGATGCAAGAATATGCTATTTATAAGAATCTCATTTCAAACTCACTTTAGCATATTAGGCAGATTAAAATTAAAAGAATGGTATAAATACCATGCAAATATTCTTCTTCTTCTTTTTTTTTTAATGTGGCTGGTGTAGCACAATGGGTTGAGTATTGGCCTGCAAACTGAAAGGTGGCCAGTTCAATTCCCAGTCATGGCACATGCTCCAGTTGTGAGCCAGGTCTCTGGTTGGAGGTGTGCAAGAGGCAATGGATGGATATTTTTCTCCCTTTTCCTCCCTTCCCCTCTCACTAAAAATACTGTTTCAAGTTTTAAAAAAGAAGAAAGAAAGAAATGTATTAGTACCCAATAGCATAGACAAAAGGAAATAGAAGTACTAGAGATAAAGAGGGACACTAATGAATGATAATGAGGTCAGTCTACTAGGGAGACATGATAAATGTGTTTGCACCAAATTAAAAGGCCTCAAAATGTTTGCAGCAAAAGTAATGGAACAGAATAGAAAGCCCAGAAATAAACCCATACCTTTGTAGTAAATATTTGACTAGAGAGGCAAAAACAATGGGCTAAAGGTAGTTTATTAAATTGAACAGGTACATGCAAAGAAAATGAAACTAGTCACACACAAGAATGAACTGAAAATGGATTTAAGACTTAAATGTTAAATTTGAAACCATAAATATTCTCAAAGAAAATAAGCAGTAAAATCTTGGGCATTTCTCATAGCAACCTTATTTTTTGGTGTATCCCCTCAGGTAAGGGGAACTAAAAATTACAAATGGCACTACATTGAGTTAAAAAGTTTTTGCACAGAAAAGGAAACCATCAACAAAGTGAAAACAACCCACTGAATGGGAAAACATTTGCCAATACGTCTGATAAGGGCTTATTATCCAAAATTTTAAAAGCCATAAAATTCAAACCCAAAATAAAATTCCAGTTAAAGCCCTGCCTGGCATTCGAACCCAAAGGTCACTGATTCAATTCCCCAGCTGGGGCACATAATCAGGTTGCAAGCCAGGTCTCTGTAGTTGGAGGCAGGTGAAAGGCAACCATACATTGATGTTTCTCTCCCTCTCTGCCTCTATCCCTTCCTCTCTCTCACTCTCTGGAAATAATAAAATATTTAACAAGAAAAAAAAATGTTTTAATTCCAATTAAATACCAGATAGAACACCTGAATAAATACTTGTCCAAAAAGGACATACAGGTAACCAATAGAACTGAAAAGATGCTCAATTTCACTTATCAGAGAAATGCAAATTAAAACCACAAAGCAGATTAGCCACTGTGGAAAGCAGGATATCTCAAAAAATTTTTAAAAGGAACTGTTCTTTGATCCAGCAATTCCATTTCTGGGAATTTATCCAAGAAACCCTAAACACTTATTTGAAATCATACATTGTTTTCTCAGAATGCAGTGGAGTATCAGGAAAGTATCAGGAAAACATCACGAAAATCCTTAAACATTTGAAAATTAAATGACATACTTTTAAATTGTGAGGAATTTTTAAATGTATAGACCAAATGAAAATATACATGCAACATGTCAAAATATGTGGTATTCAAGTAAAGCAGAGCCAAGAGAAAGCATTAAATACCTATATTAGAAATGAGAACAGATTAATAATCACAATATCTTAAACTTAAAAAAACAAAACACCAAAGACAAGGACACTATAAGAAAATAATAGGCCAATATCTCTGATGAATACTGAGTTAAGATACAAATTTTCTCAATAAAGTACTAGAGAACTAAATTTGGCAGCACATTAAATGGTTATTCACCATGATTAAGTGGGATTTATCCCTGGGTTGCAAGAATGGTTGAACATCAACTTGCAAGTCCATAAATGTGGTACATTTTATTAATGGAATGAAAGCAATCACATGAACATCACAATAGACTAAAAGTATTTGAGAAAAGTCAACAAATATGAAAAAAACTCAGCAATTTTGGTACGATTACCTCAACATTAAAAAGACCACATATGACAAGCCCAGAGTTAACATCATACTCAATGGTAAAAGGGTGAAATGACAAAGATGCACACTGTCCCCATTGTTATTCAGCATAGTACCGGAAATCCTAACTAGAGCAATCAGGCATAAAGAAATGTCATGAGAATTGGAGTAAAACATTTTTATATATAGAAAGTCCTGATGATTCCACCAAAACATTAGACCTAATAAATGAATTCAGTAAAGTTGCAAGATAAAAAATTAACATACAAAAATTAGTAGCATTTCTATAGAATAATGTTATCTGGAATAAAACTATCCAATATCAAAAACAATAAAATATTTAGTAATAAATTTAACCCAAGGATCCTGAAACAAACCCTTGGTCCCCACTCAGCTTTCTCTTGACACTATTCAAATGGGTAGGGGGTGGGGTTGATTTGGAATAGCTTTTAACCTTGAGGGTGTAGAAGTCTTTGTTCGAGCATCATCTCAAAACACCAAGGTTTCAGGTTCAATCTCTGGTCAATGCACATACAAGAAGCAACCAGTGAGTGTATAAGTGGAACAACAAATAGATGTTCTCCCTTACTCTCTCCCTCTTGCTCAAACCAATAAATAAAAGTATTTTAAAAATTAATAAAATTTTCAAGGCATTCAGGGAAAAGAAACTTTTTAAAGATTTTGTGCATGATTTTTTTTAGTGAGGACGATCTATGGCCCTCAAGATTATTATTCGTGATTTTTAAAGAGAAGGACGGAGGGAGGAAGAAAGGGAAAGAAACATAAGTGTGGTTGCCTTTTCACCTGCCACCAGCTACAGACCTGGCTGGAGACCTGGCTTGCAACCTGGTTATGTGCCCTGACTGGGAATTGAATCAAAAAGTAACATTTTTCTCGCATTGTTGGGGTTCCGGCCTCGTCCCTGCGCCCCTCAGGCTGTGGCTGCCGGCTCGTGCCCCTGGTCTACCCGCCTTTCTCTTTTCTTTCCCTGCTCCCACAGTGGGGGCGGGGGGTGATGTGAAGGCATGGGGGTGGCGGTGGTGGTGGCAGCGGCCACGTCCGGCCTCGCTCGCTTTTCATCCACACCCCCACCTCCATGGGGGTTGGTTGGATTGGTTGGGTTGCGTGAATGTGGGTGGCGGAGAAGCACGGTCTGCATCCCGTCCGGGCCCCCGGGGCCTCCCCAACCCCCGCTCTCTCCCCAATCTTAAAAAAAAAACCACCCCAGCCAGGGCACATAACAAGGTTGCAAACCAGGTCTCCAGTCAGGTCTGTGGCTGGAGGCAGGTGAAAAGCAACCATACATTGATGTCTCTCTCCCTCTCTGCCTCTCTCTCTTCCCCTCTTTCTAAAAATAATGAAATAAAATCTTTAAAAGAAAACAAAAAAAAAAAACCTCTCATTTAAAAAAAAACAAAACAAAACATTTTTTAAAAGGCTAATTAGGCCATTATTGGACTTCTCAACAGAAACCCTATAAACTAGAAGAGATTGTAATCAAGTACTCAAACTACTGAAAGAGAAATTACTAGACAATTATCATTTCCAGGCATACAGAAGGAAATTGGCCAACAAAGGAAATCTGATGCAGGCACTACTCAAGGTGGTTATTCTACATGAAACAACAAAAGATCACAAAACTACAAGCAAGATCACCAACCAACTTATAGCATAAACAGTGATAACTTACAACAAAAATACAAAACGGGAGGGTGTATAGGCCTGAATTTGCAAAGGATGGAGATTAGATGCATTCAAAATAAAAGGAAACTTAGTTTTACATAAATAAATGGTAAGCACACACAAAGTAAAACAGACAACTTTTAAAAAGGAAACAGTATGGAATACCACTAAATAAAAGATAAAAAAAAGGGGGACAAAAATAAATTGAAGGCATCAGAAAACAGGTAAAATGGCTACAGGAAGTCCTTATACATCAATAATTACCCTAGATGTGAATAGACTGAATTCAACAATAAAGGCACAGAATAGTGAATTGGATTTAAAAAAAAAAAAAAAAATGTGGCCTTCAGAAGACACGTCTAAGCTGCAATGACAAATACAGACTCAAAAGAGTGAAAAATTATTCCTGAAGCAAGTAACATCCACAGAAAAGGAAATGTAGACATATCTAACAAAATAATTTTCAATATAACAAAGATAACGAGACAAATGGCATTTTATAATGATAAGGGGAATCTTACATCAAGAAGATGCCTATTTTTTAAAAGGTTTATACTCATGCAACAGAGGAGGGAAGGGAGAAAGAAACATTAATGCTAGAGAAAACCACCAATTAGCTGCCTCCTGCACATGTCTTAACTGGGGGTTGAGCCCACAATCTGGACATGTGCTCTGACCAGTGACCTTCTGATTATGGGACAATGTTCCAGCCAACTAAGCCATACTTGCCAGGGTGACATAGCACTTTGTAAGAGATAATGCACCAGTCGGAGCTCTGAAATATATAAAGTAACCACTAACGAAGGGAGACTGACAAAACGGTTATACTTGGGAACCTTAATACTCCATTAAAACTCTAGACAGATAATACAAACAAGAACTATCAGCCTTAAGTGACATATTACACCAAAGAAGAATAATTGAACATTTTTTAAAGGTTTTACTTTTTAAAGATTTTATTCTTTTCAGAGAGAGGGAGAGAGTCATCAATGTGTGGTTGGCTTTCACCTGCCTCCAGCTACAGACCTGGCTGGAGACCTGGCTTGCAACCTGGTTATGTGCTCTGGCTGGGGAATTGAACCAGCGACCTTTGGGTTCACAGGTCAGCGCCTTATCCACTGTGCCATCAGCCAGGAAAGATTTTATTTTCAGAGAGAGATGAAAGAAGGGAGAAACAGGGAAAGAAACAACAGTGTGTGAGAGCTACATTGATCAGTTGCCTCTTGCACACCTCCAACTGCAGACCTGGCCCACAACTCCGGTATATGCGCTGATTAGGAATTGAACCAATGACCATTCAGTTTGTAGATCAGCACTCAGTCCACTGAGCTACACCATCCAGGGGCATATTTGACTTTGATTTTAACTTTATTGTTTTAATGTTTTTTAAAGGTTTTATTTATTTTTTAGAGAAGGGGGTGGGAGGGAGAGAGAGAGGGAAAGAACCATCAATGTGTAGTTGCCTCTTGCACACCCCCAGCTGGGGACCTGGCCTGCAACCCTGCATGTGCCCTGACTGTGACTTGAACCCACAACCCTTAGTTTCATAGGCCAGTGCTCAATACACAGCCACACCAGGCAGGGCTAGATTTGACTTTCATTTCAGTCTTCAGGCCAAGATGGAGATGTAGCTTGACATGCTGCATCTCTCTCCACAATAAGAAGGAGGGATACATCTATCTCAAAACTGGGACAACTGTATGTACCAGAAAATCAAGCTGCACGAAAGGCCTACAAACAAAGATATAAAAAAAGAACTCATCTAGACAAGTAGGAGGGGCAGAGCTGGGACAGAGGACACGGTTGAATGCCGTGGTTTGGAGTGCAGTTTGGTGGTCATGCAGCAGTGGTGGTAGGACCGTGACTGGCTGGCCGGGGGAAAGCACGGTTACACATTTTTTAAAAGTAGGGATACCTGGGGAGTGCACGCAACTCCGTTGGGTGCTGAGGGTTGGAGGAAATAAAGCCTCGTTGCTTCTGACTGTGAAAAACAATGGCAGTTGGGGCGATGGAAGAAACTGCAATCCCTACATACTCTACCCACAGAGACTCAAGATTGAAAAACACAGAAACTGAAATTAAAGAAATGGAAAATATATTTTATTATAAGAATGGAAATTTTAAAGAGCTGAGATAGCGCTACTTACATCAGACAAAATAGACTTTAAAACAAAGGCAATAGTATAACAAGAGACAAGGACCCAGCAATTCCACTTTCAGAGGGCTTATTTGAGGAAGAAACATTAATTCAAAAAAATATATGCACCTCTATTTTTAGTGTAGCATTATGCATAATAGCCAAGTTACAGAAGCATCTTAGGTGTTCATCAATAGATAGATGAATTGATAAAGGAGTGAATACATATTCCTCACACTGGAATATTACTCAGGCATGGAAAAGAATGAAATCTTGCCATTTACAACAAGATGCATAAGCTTAGCAGGTATTATGCTTAGTGAAATATGCCAAAGATAAATACTGTCATTTCACTTATCTGTGGAATCTACAAAAACTAAATAAATAAACAAAATGAAGACTCATAGATACCAAAAAAAAAAAAAAAAAGATTACCAGAGGGTTGAGCAAGGAGGAAATGGACAAAATGATGAAGGGGATTAAGAGGTACAAATTTACATTTATCATGTATACAGCATAATGAATATCAACAATATCCCAATTACTTTGTACAGTGGCAGATATATAGTGGGTTGTTTTGTGTTAAGCTGATTAACATTGTTTTTGTTTTTAGATTCTATTTATTTTTAGAGGGGAAGGGAAGGAAAAACAGAGGGAGAGAAACATCAATGTCATCCACTCCAAACTGGGGACCTGACTGGGAATTGAATCTGTGGCCCTTTGGTTCTCAGGCCAGCACTCAATGCACTGAGCCACACCAGCCAAGGTAGATAGTGAACTTTTTGTAAGGTATGTAAATATAAAATCTGAATGTTACAGACCTAAAACTAGTATAATATTGTATGTCAACTGTACTTGAATTCAAAACAGTTTTATATTCCAGAATGAAAATTAGACTTGAAAAACCTCCCAAAAAGTATAAGTCCAGGATTAGATGGCTTCACTTGTGAATTTCAATACACATAAAAAGAAAAGAGCCCTGGCTGGTGGCTTGGTGGATTGGCGCCAGCCTATGAACCCAAAGGTTGCTGGTTTGATCCCAATCAGGGCATGTTAACCAGGCTGCAAAGCCAGGTCCATAGCTGGAGGCAGGTGAAAGTCAACCATACATTGATGTTTCTCTTTCTCTCCCTTTCATCCCTGGTCTTTAAAAAAGAAAAGAAAAGAAGAGGGGGGCGGGGAGGCAAAGAAGGGGAACAGTTTAGTCAAGCAACTAGCATGAAAGAACCATGGACAAGGACAACAAGTGGGATTAACTTTGGGGGGAGTAGGTGGGTGTGTGGGGAAGGGGACAGAGGGGAGGAAAAAGGGTTGGATGTAATACAAAACAATAAATTTTTTTAAAATGTGATACTGGTCCTCAAATTTCCCAAAAAATGAAGAATAGACAAGACTTCCTAATACATTTTATTAGGCTATACCAAAATCGGGTAAGGAAAGCACTGAAAATTAATACAGCAGACCAATGTCTATGATGAATACAGTTCCAAAATTCTAAAGAAAATATTAGCAAATTGAATACAACAATACATTAAAAAATAATATAACATCACAATCAGGTGGGGTTAGTTCCAGAGGTACATAAATGGTTCAACATATGCAAATCAACCAATGTCATATACTACATTAACAAAATAAAAGATAAAAATCATATGATCTTATAAATAGGTTCAGAAAAAGCATTTGATAAGATAACCCCCCTTTATGAATAAAACAATAGAATACGTATACAGAAAAAGTCCCTGAGCATAATAAACACCATAGATAATAAACCTTCAGATGATATCATATTTAATAATGAAAAGTTGAAAGCGTTTCCTCTAAAATCAGGAATCAGACTATGATGCTGACTCTCATCACTCTATTCAACATAGTACTGGAATTGGGAATGAGGAAGTATAAGTGTCACTCAGATAGAATTCTGAAGACCACCAGAAACTACAAGAAGCAACAAACCAAGTTATTAAACTGGCAGGATGCAAAATCAATATACAAATATATATTGCATTTCTATATATTATTAAATTTCAGTAAAGGAAATTAAAATTACTTTTGCTATAACAAATATAACAAAGGATGTGAAACCTATATACCGCAAACTGCTATTAAAAGATTGAAAAAGGCACAATGGAGGCCCCTGGCTGATGACTCTGGATAGGCACTGGCCTGTGTACCCAAAGGTCATTGGTTTGATTCCCAGTCAGGGCACATAACCAGATTGCAAGCCAGGTCTCCAGCCAGGTCCATAGCTGGAGGCAGGTGAAAGACAACCATACATTGATGTTTCTCTCCGTTCCTTCTCCCTGCCCTTCTCTCTAAAAATAATGAATAAAATCTTTTTAAAAAACTCCCTTAAAAAAAAAAGAAGAATCTGTAATTGGTATTAACATATTAATTTCAAAATAATAAAATTACTGGGGGAATAAAAAAGCACGATGTAATGGAAAGATATTTCATTTTTATGGATTGGAAGCATCACCCTAGTTGAATGTCCATATTACCCAAAGCAATTTACGTGGTCTGTCCTAAAAGTATCAAGCCAGTATCAATATAATTAAAACAATTTGTTCAGCTAATACTTTTGGGACAGAACTTGTATATACTTAGTGCACTCATCAAAATCCCAATGACATTTTTTAAAGAAATAGAACAAAAATTCTAAAACCACATAAGACCTGAATTACCACAGCAATCCTTTAAAAAACAAAGAAAAACAAAAGAACAAAAGTCAGAGGTTTCTCACTTTTTGACTTCAAAATGTACTACAAAGCAATAATAATCAAACAGCATGGTATTGTCAGAGAACTACAGACCAAGTGGGACAGAATTGAAAGCGTAGAAATAAACCCATATGTATACGGGAAAATAATTTTTTTTTACAGAGAAGCGAAAAACAAACATACAATGGAGAAAAGAATACCAATATATGGTGCTCAAAAAATTGAAATCTACACGCAAAAGAATAAATCTAGACTTTTCTCCCATATACAAATAATTCAAAATGAATAACAGACCTAAATATAAAACCTGAAACAATATATAGAAGAAAACATAGGTACTAAACTTGTGGGCATTGGTGTTAGTTTCTGTGAATTTGAACCCAAAGGCAA
The DNA here is from genome assembly GCA_004026585.1 of Noctilio leporinus. Classification (NCBI taxonomy): domain Eukaryota; kingdom Metazoa; phylum Chordata; class Mammalia; order Chiroptera; family Noctilionidae; genus Noctilio; species Noctilio leporinus. The sequence continues at coordinate 154,238 of PVIW01003339.1, forward strand.
AAGTAAAATAATGGGATTATCTCACACTAAAAAGCTTCTCAATAACTAAAGAAACCCCCACAAAACCAACCAAATAGGAGATATCTGCAAACAGCTCTGACAATGGGTTAATATCTAAAATATATGAAGAATGTGTAAACAACCCAGTTATAAAGTGGGCAGAAGACCTGAACAGACATTTCTCCCAAGAAGGCATACAGGGAGAACCAAGATAGTGGAGGAGTAAGCTGAGCTCCACCAATCTCCTCCCAACACCAAACTGGAATTACAATTTAACTGGGGAGAAATCATCCAGAATAACCAACAGGACACCAATTGGAGAGAATTCTTACTACCACAGATAGAACAGAAGAGCCTATTCATTACAATGTGACTGGTAGGAAGTGCAGATACATGAGAGGGTGGGCAGGGCTCCCACAGGCAGCAGCTAAAGGGACAGAGAAAAATCTCAGCAGCCCGGGTTCCACCTGAGAAGGATAGGATCCAAACCACCAACTGGACTTCCCAGCCTACAGCAACACAGCTGAGAGTTAAACAGCACCCAGCTGTGTAAAAAAGCAAAACGGCACCAGGTTTAGCTGCTTGAAAAAGAGACTAAATTCTTAAAGGGACCATGCACAAAAATACAGAGGCACCCACCTACCCTGGGCTCCAGCAGCGAAGGGTACAGTGGACTAGAGACACTTAAGGAGAGTTTGGGTCAGTGGCTTTAGGGGGAGAATTGAGGGAGCAGCCCATGAGTCCAGGGCTGACCCATCCCCCATACAGCTAGCAGGCCACTATTCTCCAAAGGGCTGGAGCCTGAGGGGAAACCACAGCCCCACCCATAGGAATTAATCCACCCCACCCAGCAGTGCCCAAATCTGATCTCAGTTCACAGGTTCATTGGATTAACAACTGGATTCATCTGCCCTGCCCAGAGGTGCCTAAAACTGACCACTGATCACAGACTGATTGGATTAACAACTAAAAGAGACAAAGACAGTGGATCTCTGGTAGTCTCCAACTGGCTGACTAGGCCCAGACTGGGTCACAAGCTGACATCCCCAAGCACAGATCCAAGAAGTAAAAAAAGTGCACCTCTACACCACAGAAGTTCACACCACTAAGACAGTAAATCAAAGCAGACCAATCTAAGAAGCAGAAACAAACTAGAGCCACCTAAACTGGGGAGACAAAAAAGTAAACCCTCAGCAAATGGAAAGGGGGAATCCCCAGGAAGAGTGCAAAATGAAACGGAGGCAAGCACACTCTCAGACATGGAATTCAAAATAATGATGATAGAGAAGATCAATGAGCTCAGTGAGTTTAAAGAAAACTACAAACAACTCCAGGGGAACTACAAAGAACTCCAGGAAGGCTACAAGGAACTTACTGAGAACTACACTAGCATTAAAAAGGACATAGAGAAACCAGCTGGAGGGCCTAGGTCAGCTCTGGGCAGTGGCAGCTCTGCCCAGAGGGGCATGTCTAACTGATGACAGCTCCAGGCTCCCTGGCAACTAGAAATCGGAGCAGTGACGTGTGGACAGTGAGTGCAAACACCGGAGGGAATGAGGAATTGAACTCCCGCAGGGGAGGGACTGTGTGAGAGCCTTGGTGTGGAGACTGAGACAGGAAGCGCCTCCTAGGGCCAGAAGCTGAGGAGGAGAGGACCAGAGGGCAGAGGGAGCAGGAGCAGGGAAGTGCACAGGCCAGGATGGCAAGAGGGTCAAAAGCTGTGCCACTGCGCCACCTGGGGAGAGGGCAGCTCAGAGCCCTGAGACGGGGGAGGCCCAAACCCGCACACCCACACTGGCACAGAAACTCCTACAAAATCTCGAAACTGCATGCCAGGAACTTGTAGCTGGTGCAACTAGCACACACGTTGCAGGCAACAAAGGCCTCCTCGAGGGGTTGGAGGGGGAGGAGTAGCCATAGACACCACAGAAGCACCCTACAGGTCATTACACAGAACCAGTGAGAGAAGGAGGAGCCCCAGAACACCAGCAGTGCAGAAACCCAGCTAGGCTACTGGAGGCTCAGCCTACCTGGGGGCTGACACTCAGAATCAGCCCTCACTGTGACAGCCATAGACCCTGCCACTCCAAGACCACACAGCTAGACTGTAGACTGCAGAGGCCTGACCAAGAGAAAGAGGCAGACTCAGGAAATGTATCACTGCTAATCTCAAGCACCTCAGTCACACCAAGAGCTACATGAACTATTAATCCCTAATATGTTCTTTTCGAAAGTTACTTCCAACCCTCACAATTAGTGCATTTTAAGTAAATGCAGTTTATACCGTAGTGTATCCCAACTCATATATTTTTACTCCTCCCCTATCTCAATCCACCTAAATACCCAAGATCCTCCTCTTACTCTTGTGTTAAAGTCTACTCACTTTTCTGCTACTATGCATTCCCAATCGGCAATCTAAGTATTGAGCTCCCCTCCCCAGCTGCTTAAACTCTCTTTCTTTCTTTCTTTCTTTTTTAATCTTTTTTTTTTTTTTTTGGGGGGGGGGGGGGCGGTGTACGCTACTAGGGACTACACATTCTTTTTTTCTGCTAAAAGCACACAGGTTCTGGCTCCACTGGACCACTAGGGTGAACAGGGAGGTAGATATGGCAACTATATATATAGGCTTATACCGTTCACTCACACTTGAGGCTTCTGATTCTCCCCCTCCACATTTCTATAGAATAGATAAGTTGGTTTTCTCTCTCATATCCCTGCTATCTTTGCCACTCCTTAGCACCCTGCAAAATTATTCATACTTTAGTCAACTTAATCATTATTCCCCTGGTATAACAGTCTTATCATATCTACATCCCTAATAAGAATGGCTCAGTTGCAGCTGGCGGTGTGATTAAAAGCAGGGTTTACCTTGGAGGGTATGGGTATATAGCTAGGTTCATAGGCAGTTGAAAGGGAGATTAAAGGAGAAAAGTATCTCTGATGGTATGGTTATTTTGCCTGGACTGGTGGTTCTGTTTTAGGAGCAGCTCAAAAACACTGTATGAGAAAGGAGAGAAAGAGTGCCACTCAAACAGCCAAATGGAAGGAAAGGAGCAACAAATACAACCAATCCAAAATACAACCAGACGGCCCAATTGAACAACATAAAGGCCATTCCAAGAGCAACAAGTGGAGGAAATCAAGGAGACTGCCACACTGAACGCCACAAATCTCCTGACAGAGAAGGGTGCTCCACAAGGCAGAGAATCAAAGCAGATTAATACAAGACAAAAGCAAAAACAGACACCCAAAATGGGAGAAAAAGAATCAGCCTATCACCAAAATGAAAGGAAGAATCCCCAGAAAGATCACTAAATGAAAGAGAGGCAAACAAACTATCAGATATGGAATTCAAAAGAATGATGTTAGAGAAACTCAATGAGCTCAGCCAGCTCAAAGAAAACTATAAACAACTCCAGGGGAACTACAAAGAACTCCAGGGAAGCTACAAGGAACTTACTGAGAGCTACACTAGCATTAAAAAGGACTTAGAAACTATCAGTAAGAACCAGGAGGAAATGAAGAATACAATTTTTGAACTGAAGAGTACAGTAGAAGGAATCAATGGTAGGCTAAAGGAAGCAGAGGATGGGATCAGCGAGCTGGAGGACAACATAGAAAAATATTCCAAGGCAGTACAAGAGAATGAAAAAAGGCTGAACAAAAATGAAGAGGTTTTAAGAGAGCTGGAGGACAACATGAAATGCAGTAATATCCTTATCATAGGGATACCAGAAGGAGAAGAGAAACAAGGAATGGAAAACCTGTTAAAAAAAAAAAAAAGTAATGATAGAAAATTTCCCTAACATGATGAGTGAAAACGTTACTCAAGTTCAGGAAGCACAAAGGGTCCCAAAGAAGATCAACCCAAACAGACATACTCCAAGACATAGTATAATTAAAATGGCAAATTTCAGAGACAAAGAGAGAATCCTAAAAGCATCAAGAGAAAAACAGCAAATAACATATAAGGGGGCTCTGATAAGGCTATCAAATAATTATTCAACAGAACCAATACAAGCCAGAAGGGACTGGCAAAAAGTATTTCAAGTAATAGGAAACAAAGGACTGCAACCAAGAATACTTTACTCAGTAAGGCTCTCATTCAAAATAGAAGGAGCAATGAGTTCCCAACAAAAAAAGACTTAAAGAATACATCTCTACCAAACCAGCATTGCAGGAGATGCTAAAGGGTCTGCTTAAAAAAAGAAAGAAGGAAAGAAAATGAAGGAACAGAGAGAGACAAACAGGAACACAAGTACAAAGTGGGAAAATGGCAATAAATAAGAATCATTAATAACCTTAAATGTAAATGGATTAAATTCACCAATCAAAAGACATAGGATAGCCGAATGGATAAGAAAACATGACCCACATATATTTGTCTTCAGGAGACCCACCTCAGAACAAAAGATCAACACAGATTGAAAATTAAAGGGAGGAACAATATATATCAAGCAAAAGGACATGAAAAGCTGGAGGAGCAATACTTATTTCAGAAAAAATAGATTTTACTATGAAGGCCATAAAAAGAGATAAAGAAGGACATTTCATAATACTAAGGGAGCAGTCCATCAGAAGACATAACTCTGGTAAACATATATGCACCCAACATAGGAGCTCCGAAATATATAAGGAAAATCTTGGAGGACTTCAAGAAGGATATAGACAGCAACACGCTGATAGTGGGGAATTTTAATACCTCACTATCAACAATGGACAGATCTTCCCAACAAAAAAATCCCCAGAGATGTTGTGGCATTGAACAACACTCTAGAGGAAATGGACCTAACTGATATATACAGAGTCTTTTACCCCAAAAAAGAAAAATACACATTCTTTTCAAATGCACATGGAACATTCTCTAAGAATAGACCCCATGGTAGGTCACAAGACAAGCCTACAAATACAGGAAAATGGAAATCATACCAAGCATCTTCTCAGATCACAATGGCTTGAAACTAGAAACCAAACTCAAGGGAAAAAACCAAAAACACTCTAACTCATGGAGACTGAATAACATGCTTTTAAGTAATGAATGGGTTAACATTTAGATAAAATATTAAATCAAAATGTTTCTGGAAACAAATGACAATGAATACACAACAGTCTAAAACCTGTGGGGCACAGCAAAGGAAGTCCTCAGAGGGAAATTTATAGCAATACAGGCCTATCTAAAAAGGTCACAAGAAGTTTATACAAACAATCTAACCATAAAGCTGCAAGAACTAGAGGAACAACAACAAACAAAGCCCAGAGCAAGTAGAAGGAAGGAAATCATCAAGATCAGACCAGAACTAAATAATTTAGAGACTCAAACTACAATTCAAGGAATCAACAAGTCCAGGAGCTGATTCTTTGAAACAATAAACAAAATTTTATTCAGACTCATCAAGAAAAAGAGAGAGAGGACACAAATAAACAGAATCAGAAATGACAAGGAGAAATCACAACTGATACTTCAGTAATACAAAAGATTGTAAGAATTACTACAAACAACTTTAGGACAAGAAATATGACAACCTGGGTGAAATGGACACATTTCTGGAAATGTGTCCAAAACTGAATCCAGAAGAAGCAAAAAGCCTGAATAGGCCAATAACAACTAGTGAAATTGAAGAAGTAATCCAAAATCTCACAAAGCACAAGAGCCCCGGACCAGACAGATTCACAGGTGAATTCTATAAAACATTTAAAGAAGAACTAACTCCTTTCTTTCTCAACCTATTCCAAAAAAATCCAGGAAGAGGGAGGACTCCCAAAGTCTTTCTATGAGGCCAATATTATTCTAATCCCAAAACCAGGGCAAGACACAACTAAGAAAAAACACTATAGGCCAATATATCTGATTAACATAGATGCTAAGATTCTCAACAAAATACTGGCCAAACTGATCCAGCAGTACATTGCAATGATCATACACCATGATCAAGTGGGTTTCATCCCAGAGATGCAAGGACGGTACAACATTCGAAAATCAATAAATGTAATATACCACATCAACAAAATGAAAGACAATAACCATATGATATATCAATAGGTGCTGAAAAAGCATTTGATAAAGTACAGCAACCATTTATGATAAAAACCCTCAGCAATAGGAATAGAGTGAGCATACCTCATCATAAAGGCCATATATGAGAAACCTGAGGCCAACATCATACTCAGTGAGCAAAAACTAAAAGCTTTCCCCATAAGATCTGGAACGACACAAAGCTGTCCACTTTCTTCACTTCCGTTCAACATCGTCTTGGAAGTTCTAGCTATAGCTATTAGAGAAGAAAAAGGATTCGCAGGTATCCTAATCAGAAAGGAGGAAGTCAAACTGTCACTATTTGCAGACAATATGATAGTGTACATACAAAACCCAATAGACTCCACCTATTACTTGACCTAATAAGCAAATTTAGCAAAATAGCTGGCTATAAAGTCAATATCCAGAAATCAAAAACATTTTTGTATACCAATATTGAAACATCAGAGATAGAAGTGAGGAAACAAATACCATTTACCTGAGCAACAAGAAAAAATAAAGTACCTAGGAATCAACTTAACCAAGGAGGTAAAAGACCTGGAAAGAAATCAAGGAAGATACAAATAAATGGAAGCATATACCATGTTCATGGATGGGAAGAATTAATATCATTAAAATGTCCACATTACCCAAAGCAATCTATAGATTCAATGCAATCCCAGTTAAAATACCAATAGCCCTGACTGGTAGCACAGTGGATGAGGCACCGGCCTGAGAACCCAAGGGTCGCAGGTTCGATTCCCCAGCTAGGGCACATAATAAGGTTGCAAACCAGGTCTCCAGTCAGGTCTGTGGCTGGCGGCAGGTGAAAAGCAACCATACATTGATGTCTCTCTCTCTCCATCTCTGCCTCTCTCCCTTCCCTTCTTTCTAAAAATAATTAAATAAAATCTTTAAAAAATAATAAAAAATAAAATAAAATACCAATAATAGACTTCACAGAAATAGAAAAAAATATTTCAGACATTTATATGGAGCTCAAAACACCCACGAAGAGCCACAGCAATCTTGAAAAAGAAGAACAAAGTAGGCGGAATCACAATACCGGACCTCAAACTATACTACAAGGCTACTGCCATCAAAACAGTCTGTACTGGCATAAGAATAGACATAGATCAATGGAACAGAATAGAGAGCCCAGAAATTAACCCAGGACTCTATGGTCAACTAATATTTGACAAAGGAGGAAGGAATATCAAATGGAGTAAAAACAGTCTCTTCAACAAGTGGTGTTGGGAGAACTGGACAGCAACAAGCAAAAAGATAAAACTAGACCAGCAAATTACACCATACACCAGAATAAACTCAAGATGGATAAAGGACTTAAACATAAGCAGTGCCACCATAAAGGTCCTGGAGAAAAATACAGGCAGTAAACTTTTTGATATCCTATGCAGAAATATGTTTACTGATACTTCACCAAGGGTAAAGGAAATCAAAGAACAAATCAACAAATAGAACTATATCAAATCGAAAAGTTTCTGTTCAGCTAAATAAAACACCAGCAAATTTCAAAGGGAACCAACTATATGGGAAAACATATTTGCCAATGATACCTCAGACAAGGGTTTGATCTCCAAAATGTGTAAAGAACTATTGTGACTCAACACCAGGGAGATAGGCAGCCCAATTAAAAAGTGGGCGAAAGACCTGAACAGACAACTCACTGAGGAAGACATACAAAGGGCCCAGAGGCATATGAAAGAACACTCAACATCACTAGCCATCAGAGAGATGCAGATTAAAACCACAATAAGATACTACCTCACACCTGTCAGAATGGCAATCATCAACAAATTAACAAACAATAAGTGTTGGTGGGGAATAGGGAACCGTGGTCTACTGTTGTTGGCAATGTAGGCTGATGCAGCCACTATGGAAAACAGTATGGGGTTTCCTTAAAAAACTAGCAATGGAACTGCCTTTTGATCCAGGAGTTCCACTACTAGGACTATACCCGAAAAATCTGGAAAGACCAATTCATAAGAACCTATGTACACCTATGTTCATAGCAGCACTATTTACAATAGCCAAGTGCTGTAAACAGCCTAAGTGCCCATCAGTGGATGATTGGATCAAAAACTTTGGTACATTTACACAATGGAATACTACACAGCAGAAAGAAAGAAGGAACTCCTACCCTTTGCAACAATGTGGATGAAACTAGGAAGTATTATGCTTAGTGAAATAAGCCAGTCAGTGAAGGACAAATACCATATGATCTCACCCATTACAGGACAATAATGAACAAAACAAACAACAAGCAAAATAGAACCAGATATATGAATACAGTGAATAGGCCTTTGGTCAGCAGGGGGAAGGGGGGCACGGGGATGGTGGAGGAAGAGGCAAAGAAGGGGAACAGTTTAGTTAAGAACCTAGTATGGAAGAACCATGGACATGGACAACAAGTGAGATTGACTTTGTGGGAGAGTGGGTGGGTGGGGAAGGGGTCAGAGGGGAGTTAAGAGAAGATGGATGGAATAAAATTAAATTAAAAAAAATAAAAATAAAAAGGACATAGAAACCATCAATAAGAGCCAGGAAGAAATGAGGAATACAATTTCTGAGTTGAAGAACACAGTATAAGCAACAGGCTAGAGAAAGCAGAGGATCAGATCAGCAAGTGGAAGCTCAAGATAGAAAAAAATTCCCAGTCAGTGCAAGAAAATGAAAAAAGACTGAAAACGAATGAAGAGGTTTTAAGAGAGCTGCAGAACAACATGAAATGTAATAACATTTGTATCATAGGTATACCAGAAGGAGAAGAAGAGCAAGGGATAGAAAACCTGTTTGAAAAAGTAATGACAGAAAACTTCTCTAACTTGGGAATAGAAAATATCATGCAAACTCAGGAAGCACAGGGGTTCCCAGTGAAGATGAACCCAAACAGGCCCACTCCAAGACACATCACCATTAAAATGGCAAATTTCAAAGACAAGGAGAGAATCCTAACAGCAGCAAGAAACAGCTAATAACATATAAGGGTGCTCCCATAAGGTTATCAGCTGAATTCTCAACAGAAACACAACAAGCAAGGAGGGAATGGCAAAACATATTCCAAGTAATGAAAAACAAAGGCCTGCAACCAACAATACTTTACCCAGCAAGGCTGTCATTCAAAATGGAAGGTGAAATAAGGAGTTTCTTAGACAAAAGAAGTCTGAAAGAATACATCTTCAGGAAACCAGCATTGCAAGAGATGGTTTAAGAAGATGAAGAAACAGAGAGACAGACAGGAACACAGGTACAAAGGTAAATGGATTAAATGTACCAATCAAAAGAAGTAGGGTGGTTGAATGACTAAGAACCAACTTTAACTTGTGAATGCTTTAAAGTGATCTTGTTACTATACCCAAAGAACCCTGAAACACCAATGCATAAGAACCTATGTACCCCTATGTTCATAGCAGTGTTAGTTACAATAGCCAAGTGCTGAAAACAGCCTAAGTGCCCATCTGTGGATGATTGGATCAAAAAACTATGGTACATTTACACAATGGAATACTATACAGCAGAAAGAAAGAAGGAACTCCTACCCTTTGCAACAATGTGGATGAAACTAGGAAGTATTATGCTTAGTGAAATAAGCCAGTCAGTGAAGGACAAATACCATATGATCTCACCCATTACAGGACAATAATGAACAAAACAAACAAACAAGCAAAACAGAACCAGACACATGAAGTGGGGAGGAGGAGGCAAGGAATGGGAGCAGTTTAGTCAAGAAACTAGTATGGAAGAACCATGGACATGTATGACAAATGGGATTGACTTTGTGGGGGATTAGGTCGGTGGGGAAGGGGAACAGAGGGGAGTTAAAAGGGGATGGATGTAATACAACAACAATAAAATTAAATTTTAAAAAAGGCATATAAATAAATGGCTTACAGATACATGAAAAGATGTTCAACTTCAATAGCTATTAAAGAATGCATATCAAAGCTACAATGAGAGCATTTATCTTGGATTCTCACTTCCAAGATGACCAAGAAAAGAAGGAATAACGGTTGTGCCATAAAATGTGAAGCCATGTGCAGCCTATTCACTGCACCAGCTGTGCCCAATAATGTGCCCAAGGACAAGGCCATTAAGAAGTTTGTCATTCCCAACATAGTATAGCCCTGGCTAGTGTGGTTCAGTTGATTGAGTACCAGCCTGTGAACGAAAGGGTCAGAGCACATGTCCGGGTTGCAGGCCAGGCCCCCAGTTGGTGATGTTTGAGAGGCAACCATACATTGATGTTTCTCTCTTTCTTCCTCCATTCCTGTCTCTCTAAAAATAAATACAATATATATATATATATTTTTAAAAACATAGTAGAGTTCACAGATATTAGGGACATTTAGGAAGCAAGTGTCTTCGACACATATGTACCCTCCAAGCAGTTTGTGTAACTGCATTACTGTATGAGTTGTGCCATTCACAGCAAGGTAGTCAGGAATCATTGTTGTGAAGCGTGGAAAGACCAAACACCATCCTGATTCAGACCTTCAGGTGCTGCCTCACAACCTCCACCAAAGCCCATGTAAGGAACTACGTCCTTAAGGAACGAAGATAAATTCTCTGAAAATAAAATGGAAATTGTACTTGAAAAAAAAAAAAAACAGATAAGGTGCCGGCCTGCGAACCCAAAAGTCACAGGTTCGATTCCCCAGCCAGGGCACATAACCAGGTTGCAAACCAGGTCTCCAGTCAGGTCTGTGGCTGGAGGCAGGTGAAAAGCAACCATACATTGATGTCTCTCTCCCTCTCTGCCTCTCTCCCTTCCCCTCTTTCTAGAAATGATAAAATAAAAAATCTTAAAAAAAAACAAAAAACAAAAAACACTGCAATGAGATACCAGCTAACACCTGTTAGAATGGCTGTTATCAACAAGGCAAGTAATAAGTGTTTGAGAATTGTGAAATGAAAGGAACCCTCATTCACTAGTGATGGAAAAAATGTAAATTGATACAGCTACAATGGAAAACAGTATGGAGGGTCCTCAAAAATTAAGCATAAAGTTACCATATGACCTAGCATCTTCTCTTCTGTGCATCTATCTGAAAAACATTTATTTGCAAAGATATATGCACCCCTATGTTTATTGCAGCACTATTCATCGTTGCCAAGTCAGGATACAACTGAAGAGTCCTTCAATGGATAATTGGATAAAGAAGAGACTTCGATAAAAGGTTTCATCAAAATTTAAAACCTTTGGTCATCAAAACACAATGTTAAGTAAGTGAAGTAAAAATGCAAATCATAGACTGCAAGAAAATATTTCAGTGCATACATTTAATGACGGATTTTTATTCAGAATAGAATGGATTCCTTTAAGTCAGAAATGACACAAATGATGGTAAAAAATGTGTAAAAGACTTGAAAGGGGCCTTGTTGGTCGGGCATAGTCTTGTAAAGCAAATGGCTGCCAGTTCAATCCCTCGTTAGGGCACATGCCTAGGTTTTGGCCTGGCCCCCAGTTGGAAGCATTCGAGAATTAACCAGTCAGTGTTTCACATATCAATATTTCTTTCCCTCTCTTCCCCTCACTCTAAAAATAAGTAAATAAAATCTTTAAAAATATTTTTAAAAGACTTGGATGAGCCCATATATAAAATATGCAAATGTCCAATAGGCTAATCAGGAAAATGTTAACACAGAGAGAATACTCTTTACATTGGTCCTAAATCTACATTGTACCCCTTAGAACTATTTACGATGATAACAGAGAGTAGATATTATGGCTTCTGCACTGATGACTTCAGACTGAAACTTGCAAACATTGTTTAGAATTAGTAATCATTATGTTATCTGGACCTGTAGTAATGCCTTCCTTCTACTGATGTAATTTTCCCCCCATCCCTTTCTTATAAATTGTCATTGCCTTTATCTCCTAGTTGGAACCCTGCTTGGGCTTCTGCCTGAATCAGTGCTTTTTAAATAGCTATTCTTTTAAAAATAAAAACTTCAAATAGATGCTTATTGCCTCTCACTTTGGTCTTTTATTCTTAGGTTAACTCATATGTGTCCTGAGAAGGACTATTCAAGTATATAAAAGTATGTATGAGTAGACTCCTATTAACATGATGGCTAGCATCATAGGCATTCTCAGACTGTTAATCAAGTTGGCTATATCCACCAGCATGTTGAAAAAACTTCAATCCAGTAATCCTACTGCCAGCACCAACCCCAAAATCTAGTTGCTCCCTGACCATATACATATGTATGTGTATATGAGGAAGTTCCTTGCTTCACTGCTTGGAAATACCAAAAATTTAAACCATTGAATATGCCTCTGCAGATACTGGTTATCTAATTTTGTGGGAAAAATTGTTTCTAATAAAGAGCAATCACACAAATTGACAATGGTTAAGGCTGGATGATGTTACCTGAAGTTTCCTATTATTGTGCCACTTTTGGGTATGTTTCAAAGTTTCTATATCAAAGTTCAAGAGCAATTAGGCTTCATCATTCTCTGCCTTTTCTAAGCATTAGTGCCAAGTTGCAAATGCAATTTGATTTTATTAAAAATCTAAAATTAATTTTCATAAGACTTTTTCCCTCATAGTTTCCTAGATTTTAATCTTTCCTTTGAGTGAATGTTTTCTAAGCACTCCTTTTCTGTACCATTTACTACCTGATCACAAAGCTCTGTGTGTGTGTGTGTGTGTGTTTCATTGCATGGAATTGTGGATATGTAAACAGAATTAACTCACCTGAGTCTGGGTCTTCACTGAAATCTGAAAGAATGGTAGGCTTTCTGGGCTTGCTAACTTGGCTTCTGAGCAGAGTCCTTGGTTTGTACCATATATGCTCCTCTCCTGTGCACCTTGAGACAAGTTTGAGACCCTGGGACTCTTATTAATAAAGGCTGCATGGGGGCTATGCAGGAACAACCACAGGCTAGAGGCAGGCAAGTGTAGGTCACTATCCAGGAAAAACACCAGTAAACCAACTCTGGACTCAGGCAGCTGGGATTCAAGTAATGCCAGAAGATAAGCCAGAAGACATGGACCTACAAGCCAGGAGGACAGGAAGATGAGCTTGCGAGGCCCTTGTTAGAGCTTATGAAGGATGCCCTCAGCCCAGCATCTGCCACAAGGCATACCTTTGACAGCCATTTGCTATTGGGTCTGATGTAATTTATTTAATCTCAAAACAGCCTTACTTTGAAATTGTCAATATCACAGGCAACCCACATAATTTCACATGCAACCAGGACTCCTGGACACCTCAAGCCTCTATTAAAGTGACTGCAGCCTCTTCAAGTGAAAACAACATTCCAGGCCTGCCACAGGTGGGTCTGCCCACACTTAATGTGCAAGACACAGACATGAGCCCAGTCTCCCACAGTTGGGGCTAATAGCACTTAGGGGGATAAAATGAAATGCAAATTTTTACTATTGAAATATATCTCTAGACAAAAAGAAACAATGGCCTGGACCAGGAATTTACTTTCCCAATTCCCAGAGGCTCTCAGTAAGCTCCTGGGACCAAAGGTCCCTGAAGGTACAGGGTACTGTGTGTGCCCTGAAGCCACCTACTATGATTCTATGCCTCCCTGCCCCCTAAAAACAAAGAGGATTTTAAAAAGGAGGATTAAAGTGTCCTGGGAACTTTGTGGATATTTTACCTCATGTCTAGCAAGCTTTGCCTGCTTTAGCCCTAACTGTACTTTTTCCCCCTACACAGTCCTTCATGTTATTCTTTAACACTAATTATTTTATGCAAATGCCATAATAAAATCCTTAAAACTCTTCTATACTGCCCCCACCCCTTGGCACCCAGAGTAAAGTTTTAAATAGAAAGAGATCTTTATTCCCCTACTTTAACATTCTCCAGTGGCTTCCCATAGTCACACCCTGCTATACCAATTTCCTTGCTGCATTTAATTCTACATGAAATCACATTCCTCAACTGTGTGTATGTATGCATACAACCTGTAACTCCTACCATAACATGAATATCTTTCCCTATTCACTGGTTCTTGGTAAGTGTAAGTGCACAATAAATATTCTCTGAATAAAGGGATTTGAGGGAAGGAATGTAAGGAAGCAGACATTTCTGTTTATTGTCTGAAGTGAAGCTGCTATTCAGCCTCTGACATAGACACAGCTCATAATTTATTCAGCTATCCACATGGGAAATAATGTGACCAAATTCTCATAAATTTATACATATGAAAATTGACATTTCAATAGAATCCAAGATAGTGATGGAGCTGGTGGAAGTTACATTCACATCCTGACATGACCAAACTGTAATTACAACTATAGAACGATCAAGGCCCTGGCTGGTAGCACAGTGGATAAGGCGCCGGCCTGCGAACCCAAAGGTCGCAGGTTCAATTCCCCAGCCAGGACACATGACAAGTTTGCAAACCAGGTCTCCAGTCAGGTCTGTGGCTAGAGGCAGGTGAAAAGCAACTATACATTGATGTCTCTCTCCCTCTCTGCCTCTCTCCCTTCCCCTCTTTCTAAAAATAATGAAGTAAAATCTTAAAAAAAAAAAAACAAAAACAAAAAACAATCAACCTGAATAATCTAATGAAGACTAGCTGAATATAAATCTTATAACCAAGAATTTACAGAAGCAGCCACATTGAGACTAGTAGGAAGAACAAAGGTGTGAAAAAAGGTTGAACCTGCCACATGCAGTGGCTGAGAATCCAGAGAAATATCTTGGTTGTAAAGGTACCTCCCAAGGATTGTGGGGTCCTAACCTCATACAGGACTCCCCAGACTAGAGCACCAGAGCTAAAAAGAGGAGCCCCCATAATACCTGACTGGAAAATCAGTGTGGATTCTGTCTGCCAATTAGAGATGGGAATCTGCTAGAAACCTAGGCACCCTCTTTAAGGGCCACAGCACAAAATTTTGTTCACAGCCACTCCTCCTGGGATCCAATAGAAGGAGGGAGGGTCAAAGTAAAGTTAGAGTCATGTGAGTAGAAACTGGATTGTGTTTCTAAGGATAGAGCTGAAGAAACAAGCCAGCTGAGTCTCTGTGCTGAGGCCCTCTCCTACATTGCCCACAAATGCCATCTTTCTTGGGTTGAGTATCCCCCTACACTCACACACATACAGCATCAGCTTAAGGAACTGCAACTCCCAAGCTCCCTGTGGCCCTACCCTGCCAAGGCCATGTTCTGCAGAAGAGTCAGCTGCCTGGATCCCCGATGTAGAGGTCCAAGTAGACTCAGAAATATTAGAGATGTGTTGTGTGATTCTTGGATGGGGGATATTCTTCCCCACTTTGAAAAGCCTAATCAAAGATGCCACCCAACAAGAGATCCACTAGCCCCACCACCCTGACTCTAGGCGACCTTGCCCTACTTCAGCTAGAGTTGTAACAGAGGTCCAGCCAGAATTGAGAACAGACTGTTATATGGCTTTAGGGTGGGGGGATTTTCTTGCACACCCAATCAGTGCCACCATTCCTGTGTGGAGCTCTCCCTTCACGTTGCCAAATCTTGGTCTCCTTGGGCCTATGGACTGTTGTGGCCTCATCCTGACAACTCCCTGACCCCACCCCACCACAAATGACTGCAGACATACTGTGGGTAATGGTTGAACTTGGTGTACCTTGGCATTTTTGCTATGCAGCCTCAAACCTAGCACTGGCACTGAGTTTTAACCAGTAGCATTCAAGTGAACACCAATTGCTCCAATCTGGTGACTCACTGAGAATCTACCTCATGCAACTTGCATACCACCAGACTCTCTCAGTCATGGAGTTTAACAAGGTGAAGGCTGGTGGAAACAGGCAGGGATGAATCCCTGGCTGCCCCAGAGCTCAATGTTGGTAGATGCCAGCCTTGGTTGCATACATCTGTCACTCCCAAGTACATCTAGGACCAGCAGAGGCAGCCAAAATCTGTGGATTGCTTTGTAGCTCCAATCAGGAAGCCCAGGGTCAGTCACAGACAGTGCTTGGCATTGATTGCACTGAAGTCCCTCCCAAAGCCCCAGAAACAACACCTCTGGTGACTGGCTTCAAACCACAA
The DNA here is from genome assembly GCA_004026585.1 of Noctilio leporinus. NCBI lineage: Eukaryota > Metazoa > Chordata > Mammalia > Chiroptera > Noctilionidae > Noctilio > Noctilio leporinus. The sequence continues at coordinate 170,262 of PVIW01003339.1, forward strand.
CAGATTGAATTAATTAGGTCCATAGGTGACACATCTATGGGAGATTTTGATTAGCACCAGACTCAGCTCAGACAAGCTTCCTTTCATGCAATCAGCACCCACACAGCAGCTCATACACTGTGGTTGGGGTTGATGTTCACAATCAAACAATCTAAGGATTGACCTCACTCACCAAGGGTTTAATAGCAATCAAAACTAAACTACAATAAGAGAGCGCACATAAACCACACAGAGGCATTCCTGGAGATCCCTGGTTGGGTGAAAAGGGAAGCTGCTACTGAACTCCACAAGATACTTCCTATATAGGGCCACCATACCAAGACTGGGAGACAAAGTAGATGTATGTACCTAGTACACAGAAATTCAAAGAGGCACCCAAAATGGGGAGCTAAATAAATGGGTCCCCCCCCCAAAAAAAAAAAACAAAAAAACTAAGTGAAATGGAGTCAAGCAATCTACCAGATAAAGAGTTCAAAACAATGATTATAAGGATGCTCAAGGAACTTAGTGAAAACTTAAACAGCATTAAAAAAAAAATAGAAGTCCTAAAAAATTAGTCAGAAATGAAGAATATTATATCTATAATAAACAACACACTAAAAGGAAACAACAGAAGATTAGATGAAACAGAATATCAAATCAGTGATAAGAAGATGAGGTAGCAGAAAATACACAACCAAAGCAGAAAAAGATTAAAAATGGGGTCCTGGTTGGTGGCTCAGTGGATAAGGCACTGTCCTGCTAACCCAAAGGTCACTGCTTTGATTCCCCAGCCAGGGTGCATAATGAGATTGTAAGCCAGGTCTCCTGCCAGGTCTCCTTCCAGGTCGGTAGCTGAAGGCAGGTGAAAAAAGGCAACCATACATTGATGGCTCTCTCCCTCTCTGCCTCTCTCTCTTCCCCTCTCTCTAAAAATAAAAATAAAAATAAAATATTTTTCAAAAAAATTAAAAATGGGGGAGAGGGAAGATGGCGACAGAGTAGAGAGCAGAGCTGATGGTGTTCTCGAGTACCAAAGCAGCTAGAGGACAGGATAGGGAGCATGAGATGTCTTCAGGACCCTAGGGATTGGAACGGGCAGCATCTGGACACAGGGGAGCACAGCCCAGAGGCAGAGGAGGCCAGCAGGACAGTAGGTGAGGCGTTCCCGACTGACCGGCCGGCGGGCCGAGGTCGGCTCTGGGCAGGGGCAGCTCTGCCCAGAGGGGCGCGTTTGACTGGGGCCAGTTCCGGGCTCCTTGGTGACTGGAAGTCTCAACAGTGAAGTGCAGGCAGCGAGGGCAAACACCGTAGGGAACGTGGAATTGAACTCTTGCAGGGGAGGAACTGTGAGAGACCCACTCTGGCAACAGGGAGAGGAGGCTCTGTGCGGGGCTAGAGGCAGAGGAGAAGAGTCCTGCGGGAAGCCTGAGCGGGGGAGCGGGAAGTGCACCGGCCGGGGTGGCGAGAGGGCCGAAAACTATGCTGCAGGGCCACCAGGGAAACAGCAGCTAGAAGCCCCTGCGAGGGGGGAGGTCCAGCCCTGTGCACCCACACAGGCCCCCAGGCTCCGCGAGAAACTCCAAACAGCGAGCCTGCGAGCCGGAACTAGCGGTGGGGGTAACTGACCCGCCATTGCCGGAGACAAAGGCCGCACCGCCCACGCCTGGGAGGGGCTCATCACAGAGGCCACGTAAAGGACTCCGAGGAGAGCTGGTTGGCTTGGAGGTGTGGTGCCCGCCCCGGAAGGGCGGGACAGTGTAGGCGGACCCCGGACAGTGTTGACGGACAGGGGTGGCCTCCTCCCGGAACTGCGGGGGTGGGGCCAGTCGTCACAGGGACCAGCAAAGTTGCGGGCTGCCCTGCAGAAGTGCTGGGTGCGCGTCCTGGGCAGGAACCTCTGCCAGGAGTGGGAGGGGGCTCCCTGCGGGCTCCAGAACACCAGCAGCCCTAAAACCCAGCCAGGCTGTGGAAGGCCCAGCCTACCTGGGGGCG